>JASAMW010006174.1:0-102848 GCA_030247985.1 Epsilonema sp. ZAB3_2
GTGTACTGATTGGTGCGGTGCATGTAAGTACAGGGTTCTCAAGGTCATTGTCCAAGCTTCAAATTGGATCAAATTTTATCAAAGTGCTCAAAGTTCCAAGTGACGCTCCAATTGGATCAAAGTTACTCCAAGTCCTTCAAAGTTGAAGGAAATATGATACGTGCGTCCGTCCACTACTAGAGTATGCAAAGGAAGGGAGCGTTGGCAGATGGGTCCCCTCTTGTTGCATAAGCCCAGATTAGAGAGAGGGGCGAGGGAGCGCCAGAGGGCGAGAAAGAGCGTCCCTCCACTACTAGAGTATGCAAAAGAAGGGAGCGTTGGCGTCCCCTCTTGTTGCATAACCCCAGATTAGAGAGAGGGGCGAGGGAGCGGGAGAGGGCGAGAAAGATTAAAACGCGATGTCTGGAAGGATTCAGTATTGCTGTACAGTACCGCGGACAGGGGGGTAATTTTCAGTTTTCTGCTGATGACGTGAGCTGATAGCCCAACTGATTTTACGTATTTTACAAAAAGACCGGGTCGAAAATTCGCACCCAGTCCTGAGATATAAGGCCTCAAAGTTGAGCACAATTTGACCTTAATTTTTCACTTTTTCACCCTAAAATGGGGGTAAATAGCCCCACAGTGGGGCTTTGGGGCTATAAATTTGCACACACATAGACCCTATGGGGGTACATGTTCAGACAAATTTTGAGCCCTCTAGCCCTCTTGGTTCAGGAGTTAAAGCTGTTTTTGCTGAAAATCCGAAAATTGCAATTTTTTCATAATTTTCAAAATTTTGAGAGAGTTAGTCCGTGTGCCCGCTGTTTTATTTCTGAATCTTGTAGAGCAGAAAATTTGCTACAAGATAGGCTACATTTGAAAAGAAAGTCACCTATGGGAAATTTTCACAGCAAGGCCTCAAAGAGTGGCAAGTAAGGGTTTTAAGAGTCTGCGTTTTCCCCATTTTTCAAGCTAACTCAAAAATATCACGGATACTCTCTCCTCAAAAGTAGCCTATCTTATGTAAAATTTGATGAAGATTTAGAAAAAAATATTTTTGCCCCCAAAAAAGTTAACCCTACCCCAAAAATGTTCAAAAATTGTCAATCAATTACATCTTTTGTAAGATTATATGCTAGGGGTTAACTTTTTTTGGGGGCAAAAATACTTTTTTCTAAATCTTCATCAAATTTTACATAAGATAGGCTACTTTTGAGGAGAAAGTATCCGCGATATTGTTGAGTTAGCTTGAAAAATGGGGAAAACGCACACTCTTAAAACCCTTACTTGCCACTCTTTGAGGCCTTGCTGTGAAAATTTCCCATAGGTGACTTTCTTTTCAAATGTAGCCTATCTTGTAGCAAATTTTCTGCTCTACAAGATTCAGAAATAAAACAGCGGGCACACGGACTAACTCTCTCAAAATTTTGAAAATTATGAAAAAATTGCAATTTTCGGATTTTCAGCAAAAACAGCTTTAACTCCTGAACCAAGAGGGCTAGAGGGCTCAAAATTTGTCTGAACATGTACCCCCATAGGGTCTATGTGTGTGCAAATTTATAGCCCCAAAGCCCCACTGTGGGGCTATTTACCCCCATTTTAGGGTGAAAAAGTGAAAAATTAAGGTCAAATTGTGCTCAACTTTGAGGCCTTATATCTCAGGACTGGGTGCGAATTTTCGACCCGGTCTTTTTGTAAAATACGTAAAATCAGTTGGGCTATCAACTCACGTCATCAGCAGAAAACTGAAAATTACCCCCCTGTCCACGCAATTCTCAACACTACCTGACATCGCATTTTAAACAAAAGGTCCAAGTTCTTCCAAGCATATCAAAGTTGCTCAAAGCTGAGCATTCCAAGCATCTCCAAGTGACGCTTTTACTTGGAAACTCTCCTTCAAAGCACTGTCCAAGTGTTCAAAGTTCCTGTGCTGAAGAATAGCCAGGCTTTGACTTACTTGGATCAAATTTGAAGCTTGGACAATGACATTGAGAACCGTACTGTAGTATAACCTGCATAGCGTACATAGCGTGGATAAATGAAGGCCTTGTTCGTTACAGGCGATAGCAGCGAAGCTGTGACGGGAACGGAGAAGGCGGCACTTGGTTCTCTGTGGGAGTGGGAAGGCAGTGGAGAATTCGACTATCGTCGTCGACGCCCCCTCTACAAGGCGATACGACGCGGTGATGTCCTGATCAAGGTATGCAGAAGTTGACCCTTCGTACTCACAGTATCATGGGGGAAAACCCGGCCGCTTTTTTGACGGGGGAAACCCGGCCACCCGCGTAGAAAGAATGGCCTATAGTACTGACTAGGTGCGTGGCCGGGTTTACCCCACAGTACCACCCTATTACATGTGTACTAGGTATGTACTATTACACTGGGTGTTGTTCTTGTTGCAGGTAGGCGATTTGGTGCAGTTGCGGGGTGACGGGGATGCGCGTACTTCCTCTTCTCCAGACGCCTTCATCGGGACGGTTCGCGGCTTCTGGGAGACTCGAGCCGGCGCCAAACGCGTCCGCGTGGCTTGGTGCTATCGCGCCAACGAACTACCGCCCGACACGCCGGAGTTGAACAGCCTACAGCATCTGGAGGTACAGTACTTACCTATAGTGAATATCATATGCACAATGTATGTACGTAGTGAGGGTGTGTGTACGGCGAAACCAGACACGGCGCTGTGTTTGGATTGGGGAATGCAATTTCGGGCGTTTCCGTTTCCGTGAGCTTTGGGAAGCGTGTCTCTTGGTTACTCCCCAATTTTGCCTACGTACGTATACTGCTGCGTAATGCACTCGTTTTCCTATGGGTTTTACTTTGGCACTTCTATATACGTACCAAAAATTTAAATCTTCTGTTGTTGATGTTCGCAATGATTCTCGATATGGCCTTATTATTCCTATGTGTAATGCTGCTTCTACTACAAACACATGGGATGCCCGTTCGCTTTTCACTACTGTTTGTTGCAGCGCGGTCTGTTTCAATCTGAGCACGTGGACGACAACAGTGTGGACACAATCAGCTGTCGCTGTCGACTGCTTTCCCCATCCGAATTTCTTCGCAACTTCACCATGAAGAAATGCTCCCATTTCAACATGGACGAAGAAGCGGAAGAGGAGAAGGAGGAGGAGGCGATGGAAGAGCGAACGTACTTTCTGGCAGGACAGTACAATCCTGTGAAGAAGTTGGTACTGCGCCTTCATCCTGACTTAACCAACACGGAAACGCATGGAGGCGGTCAGGCGTGAGATCTATTTACATATACAGGGTGTCCCATAATAAACTCCGGGCTTTCCGCGGTAATAACTCTCGAGCTAAAGCTCAGATTTCAATGCGGTTTTTTGCATTATGTAGCCGAGGCTTCAACTTAGATGCAGGCAAAATTTCATGATTCTAGTTCAATTAGAACTGGTTCAAAACAGCTAAATTCTCTAGCCCCCAATTTCTATGGACTTTTCCCCCAAATAAGCAAATTCGGCACATTTTCTGGCATAATTTGCTATCAACCCCTGTCAGTTTTGTTCTAAGTGCCTCAGAGCAATCCACTTAGCGAAAGAACTTGACGTGTGGACGTCAATTCAAAGTCTGGAAGCGTAAATACAAATTTGAGTTATCTAAAACCGCAATTCTACAGTTCCGAGGGAAAAACTGCAAAAACAGGACCAAAACTTTGAAGGCAAATAAAACCATAACCAATGAAGCTACGCAGATGAAATTTTGCACGTATCTAAGTTGAAGCCTTGGTTACATAATAGAAAAACCGCATTGAAATCTGAGCTTTAGCTCGAGAGTTATTACCGCGGAAAGCCCCGAAGTTTATTATGGGACACTCTGTATATAGGGCACTGTGGGGTAAACCCGGCCATGGCTGGGGTAAACCCGGCCACCTAAGCTCCTTTTGGATTTGCTGTTTCAGCAAATGATGAACCAAGTAACTCATTCGATAGAGGAGAGTTCAAGGAATCGATTGATATAGGAACTGTTTCAATCTGTTTATTGGTTGCTGAGATATGCAGCCATGAAGCTTAGGTGGCCGGATTTTCCCGTGGCCGGTTTTACCCAATAGTACCCTACATTATACAGTTTGCGTGTAAGAGTTGGGAAACAAAGAAATATGCATTAGAATTGCGCACTTGAGCTGACATTTTCCATCAGATTTCACGCATAGATTCTTTGAAAGTTGAGAGTTTAAATCGTGTATGAATCTGTAATAACAGTTGTGGCAGTTGCTTCTTGTTTGTTGTGTCTGTACTTTACTACGGACAGTATCGATCTGGTTTCATGATTACTTTGAACACAGTGCGATAGTTATGTTGCTTTGACTTTTTCTTGTTGGTTTCTCTGTGGCGCGGGTATGCCAGAATTGACGGTGGTTTACTTTTACTTTTTGTTTGGTTTTCTCTCTTCTATTCTTGCAGTAATACGTGTTGTGTATGACAGGTCATACATTGGTCACATATACGTACGAGTAGGCAGCGTATATGCGTGCTTGTTAGTTGTTGGAAAGCCATTCTGTAAACCACCGGGTATACTATTTGTGCTCGCGTCCATGTACAGTTTTTACCCAACCTTACCAAAATACCAACCCATGTACTGTACATAGTATGGGTTTATTGTTTGTACTTTAATGTGAATAATAGTGTCATTTTTCGTGTGAGGTTGAAGTGGATACACCCCGTGCATTACTGTTGATCATTTACTCTGAGTTGAGTCGACTTTGTTGTGGTCAGTAATACAACACAATTTTGACCTACTGCTAATATTGAATGAATAGCATTTGTTTTGTAGTGTATTGGCTTGTATCACTGGTCATTGCTTGTTTGTTAGTAGTTTATAGCATTTTTTATCATGCGTGATTTTTGCGCATTTGAACTGGGCGGATATTCGTCAAGGTCGATTCATTCACGTTGATGTATATAGTATATATATATATATGCCAATACTCACTTTTCATCTTAGTATCACGCAATCTTTGTTGTGCATGTTGGTCAACGAACACATAAACATCTGTATGATATTTATATGAAGCACTATGTACGAACTGTAATAAAGCACCTATTGAATACCTATCTAGCTTCTAGTCTACTGTAGTAGGTTAGTTGTACGTTGATGTACTGACAGTACTGTAGATACTGTACGTACAATACTGTACACTATTGTGTGGCGTTACTCCAGTTGCTTACTTTGTATGCGCATGCATGCTGGGTCGCGAGCTGACCCCTTTGAACAACCTTGACTATCGGTGAAACTTTTGATCGGCGTCGCCAGCGAGCGGAGAATAAACGACGTTGAACGCGACGCCGATCAATAGTTGCAGTCACGGTTAATCAGAGGTTAGCTCGCGACGCAGCATTCTTGCTTAGCGAAACTCGTGAATAGTTGCTACTGCAAGCATGTGTATTGGAGACAAGTTCTTGCTATACTTGGAGACAAGGCAGTGCAGACTGCCCGCGGTTCCGCATTCGCATACTATTCCGTCTGTTACTCCTGCAGTGGTTGTACGGGTCCCTTTTGCATGCGTAAAAACGTTGTAGATTATTCTTGCACATAAAACGCTTGTTACATTGCGTGTGCATACAAACGTCTGTGTGTTACGGTATGTATATTTCTGGTTTAGCACATAATTTGCGAAAAGCCCTACCGATTTGCGCTATGAATTTATCGGTGGTCGCAAGCTGACCGATAAAAATCAGCTGGCGATGACCCATAATTCTTAGCGCAAGTAGCAAATAAGCAAAGCACCATCATCATACATCGTACAATTCAATACACGATGATACGTAACTAATTGTATGTTCGTACATAACATAAATTGAAACACCATAGTATAAGTAACTTTTTAGCTTCATACTATGTATTGTAAGCATCGTGTTGTACATACTATGTAATTGTAGGCATCGTGTTGCGCCGTAAACTGAATAACTCACGAATTTGTTCTCGTATCTCAAGAATTCGTGTGCAATTTGACGGAAGAATGCAGGGGTTTGCTTTTGTAATTTCGCGACAGGCCAATTTTCAGACCCAACAGCGGGCGCTTTGCACTGATCTCATCTCCACCCTCTCGTCGAGTACCGGCTGGGCCTACAAGAAAATTGCACACAACACATACTGTACAAACACAGCTGTATGCTGTACTGTATGTACCGCTGCGTACCCCCCCCCCCCCCCTTGGCCCGTTCACAACGGACGCTGAACGCTGCGTTTCCGCCGACCTCAACGCTAACGCCAACGCAGATATCGACGTTCCAACGCAGATCATGGATAGCTAGGCAAATCTTTACTTTACTCTAATAATATAACGTCGGCATAGATGATCGATGATGCTGTTTGGTACGTACAATACGTACGTATATTTCAATCAAGTTTTCGTCGATGTTCGCTACTTTTATCTGCGATCGCTAATATCTGCGTTGAACGTCGATATCTGCGTTGGCGTTCGCGTTGAGGCCAGCGGCAACGCTGCGTCAAAGTCCTATCCACCATATGCAGTAAGGCGATTGGGTTGGTCGATGGCGACCCCGCGGTATTTAGTGATCAGTTTGGATCGGTGTCTGCGGGGTCGTCGACCTTGTTCAATCATCTGGAAGCGTCAAAGGAGCGAGCGAAAAGAAGAATTGACAACAAATGACGTCGACGACCCCGCCGCAGACACCGATCCAAACTTTCACTAAATGCCGCGGGGTCGCCATCGACCAACCCAATCGCCTTACTGCATATGGCGGATAAACCAATAAATCTGGAACGTGAAGCACCTACACATTTCTTTCTTTCATACCTGGTGGCGTCCATCTGGATATCACAACAGGTGGTCGCTGTCCTCCCATTCGTGCTGGAGCTGAGGAGACGAAGGTGGTCGTCGGCTCCCTAGCTGGCGACTGAGAGAACTCGGGCGCAGCTTCTTTGCGTTCCTTCTTGTCTACTGCTACAACTGTCCGCTGCCTCGTCTTTCCCATTTCCGACTCGATGGGGCTATCGGAATCAGACAGACGCGAAGCCGGTAGAAATTGTCGACTGGCGACTGTGCCCGCATCTGAAGATGATGATGATGTTTGCTGGTGTTGTTCCTGCGAAGGCAGCGGTGAATACAGATGCGAGGACCTATCGCTGTCCTTGTCCGCCTCTGCTGCTGTGTCGCCGCCGTCACGCCTGTCTACTAGCGTACGAACTGGCCAGTCTGATTCTTCTACAGCTGCAGGTGTCGAACGTTTCTTGGCTGCAACGAAAATATACTGCTGACAGTCATGGCGGAGACTCATATGATATAGTGATACTAACCAAACCAAGTAAGCGTCCTAAACAGACTAGACTTACAATATTCGCCTTGCTCCATAAGAGCGGTTGTCGTTTCGACCTCCCCGCCGAATTGAGCTGTAGTTATCACACACGCAAGGCACGCCGAAGAAATTATTTTGCGTGTCTGTGTGTAATAACTGCAGCTCAAAATTCGGCGTACTTTGCGTAAAAAATAATTGCTTCGGCGTGCTTTGCGCGTGTGTGATAACTACAACAGCTCAATTCGGCGAGGAGGTCGAAACGACAACCGCTCTTATGGAGCAAGACGAATAGGCTACTGTATCATACAGTACATGTACGGTACATACGCACAACACAGCAACACACGTACAATTACAGCAAGGTATGAACGTATCATGAAGGTCATACATGTAGTACATGTACCTACCTGTAGTAATTTCTGATTCATCCGTCTCTTTTGATTCCGTATCTTTTGTGGTTCTCGCAGGCTTCTTCTCCGTCTTCTTATTCTTCTTCTTCTTGTTAGCATCTGCTGCTTTTGACTTCTTCGCTTTGTTCGGCACGTAAAAATCTGCTATACAGTATGTATAGGTGGCTCCAAGTCATGGCCAGCTGGAATATCAAAGTCACGAGTTCACCCAGGCTGCTCCCATAACACAGCTACGAAATACTTCGTCATCTCTGCGTGAAATCGTTACTGTTGACGTTTCCTGGGTGGTAGCGAGGTGGCCCCATGCGTGTCTGGGGTCACCTCGCGGCGACAGACAGCGCAACTGGCGGATAACTACAAACAAGTGGTCGGTTACATTCTTGATTGCTGATTGCCGCATACCGTCGTCACTGTTGTTGATATCTTCAGCGAAACTTCCGGAATAACGCACGGGCTTTTTCGTCCTGATAAAGAAATGGGAACGGTACGGCGTTCAATTCAAATTACGCCATGCAACTCAAGCAGGACAGGGTAGGGCTAAAAGGCGGACGCGGACGCGGACGCGGACGCTGGGTTAACAGGCGGACGCGGACGCGGACGCTGGGCTAAAAGGCGGACGCAGAAAAAGCGGACGCAGCGCAAGATTTGCATCCGCGTCCGCCATTTAGTCCAATCTGCTGACTCTTCTTTCTACCACTTTGGTGGGTAATGGGCTAAAAAGCGGACGCAGAAAAGGCGGATGCAACATTGCATGTGTAACCACCATGCTCAGCAGTCACTACTGATCAGGGTACTGCTGTACATCGCAACGGGGAATTTCTTTCACAATGTGATCAAATGAAGCAAGTTGTGTTATTTCAAAAGGATGTGACTTATGCTTTAGGCTTAGGCTTAGGCTGAGGCCTACCCTCTGCATCCAATACCTAAGCCTAAGCCTAAAGCCTAAGTCCTATGATCCTTAGCACATGCAATATTGCGTCCGCTTTTTCTGCGTCCGCTTTTTAGCCCATTACCCACCAAAGTGGTTGAGAAAGAAGAGTAGTCAGCAGATTGGACTAAAAGGCTGACGCGGATGCAAATCTTGCGCCGCGTCCGCTTTTTCTGCGTCCGCCTTTTAGCCCAGCGTCCGCGTCCGTGTCCGCGTGCCGTCCGCCTTTTAGCCCCACCCCAGGAGGACACACACACACACACACACATATACATACATACTTCCTTGCTTGCCTTGCTGTGTGTACATAATTCACAATACAAAGAAACAAAAGGTGCACAGATCTACCTTGTTGACTTTCTTTCCGATGGAACAGTAGTTGAGCCAACAGTGAAGGCCATTACTCGTATTATTCACGGCTTCAGAGCCTGCAGGCTGCAATATTCAGAAAATATTTCAACTTCCTTCCCGCCCCGCGTCCCGTCCGCGTTTATTACGCTTGTTGCAATTTCGGTCAAAAAAGGAAAAAAGGCGCCCACCACAATTTTTTTCAATATAAAGCGTATGTTTCGAGGAGTAAGTATTGGGTGGGCTCCATATAAAATATAGGGTACTGTGGGGTAAACCCGGACACGGGTGTAAACCCGGACAGCTAGCTAGTATATTTCAGCAACCATACGAACGATTGAGACAAGTATTCTACCAATAGATTTTTTGAACTCTCCTTTTTCAAACGAGCTACCATGATCATCGTATTTGCTGAAGCGGTAAGTTCAGAAAAGCTTGTGTCCGGGTTTACCCCGTGTCCGGGTTTACCCCACAGTACCTTATAGCAAGGATTTGGAGTTACAGGATGGGTAGCTCTGAAGAAAATGCCGCAAACGAAGTTGCTGTCAAATTATGCTGCATTTAGCACGACGACAGCGAAACAGGGCGAAGCCATGGGTCCGGGGTCCCATACAAACAAATACTCGAAATCGATCAAAGATTTTCGGGACAAAAAAATTTTTCCGAAAATGACGTCATTTCCCAGAGATCCAGGCCGTTTTCAGCCAAAGAGGCCAAAAAAGGGCAAATCCAGCATCTTCATGGGCCTATATCTCGACAATGACGTTGAGGCAGAAAGTTGGCGCCATAGTGAAACCTACCCGCAAAGATCCCCTCTTTCACCCCATACCACTGGCAGACCTCTAGTTAAGGCCTAACACAATTATTGAACCATATCTTTTCTTTATCAAAAAATTCACCAACTTTAAATTTATTTTTCCTTTGATATCAGACCACCATTAGATGCGCCTGATCGAGCTGATTCCGAATATGCCACTGATGTCTCACAATTTGCATTATTTACGGAGTTATTGGCCTCCAAAGTGGCCCTACTTTTCAAAAAACGCGATTTTTATCGATTCTAAATCCATAAGGGGTTAAATTTTTAAACAACTTTTTCTGACCTAATTTTATGCGTAGAATCCGAATCTGAACTTGATTTTTTCATTTTCCAACATTTAAGGCTTTATCTTCACGATTTGATGTCTGAAAAAGTAGAAAATGGCAAAAATAAGGCCCCCCCGGCGAGAGGGCGGGGCGGGGCCCCGCCGCCGCGCGCGCCGGGTTAAATGTGGGAAAATGGCAAAATCAAGTTCAAATTCGGATTCTACGCATAAAATTAGGTCAGAAAAAGTTGTTTAAAAATTTAACCCCTTATGGATTTAGAATCGATAAAAATCGCGTTTTTTGAAAAGTAGGGCCACTTTGGAGGCCAATAACTCTGTAAATAATGCAAATTTTGCAGACACCAGTGGCATATTCGGAATCAGCTCGATCAGGCGCATCTAATGGTGGTCTGATATCAAAGGAAAAATAAATTTAAAGTTGGTGAATTTTTTGATAAAGAAAAGATATGGTTCAATAATTGTGTTAGGCCTTAACTAGAGGTCTACCAGTGGTATGGGGTGAAAGAGGGGATCTTTGCGGGTAGGTTTCACTATGGCGCCAACTTTCTGCCTCAACGTCATTGTCGAGATATAGGCCCATGAAGATGCTGGATTTGCCCTTTTTTGGCCTCTTTGGCTGAAAACGGCCTGGATCTCTGGGAAATGACGTCATTTTCGGAAAAATTTTTTTGTCCCGAAAATCTTTGATCGATTTCGAGTATTTGTTTGTATGGGACCCCGGACCCATGGCTTCGCCCTGTTTCGCTGTCGTCGTGCTAAATGCAGCATAATTTGACAGCAACTTCGTTTGCGGCATTTTCTTCAGAGCTACCCATCCTGTTACTCCAAATCCTTGCTTATAGCGTGGCGAAATTAGATCGACACATGATCATGATCCATCCGCATCACATCATGGGTCACATGTTGGAATGGAAATAATAATTATGTATGTATAGTCACCGACACGATCAAGAGCGTGCTTGACAATTTTGGCGCTCCGTAGTAATCTGGCATTTCTATACAAGAATAGCAACCGGCTTTGAAAAAGGGTCGAAAAGCCGGTTGCTATTCTGTATAGAAAGCCAGATATACAAAAGCCACGGGAGCGCCAAAAGCAATCTATAAATCGTGTCGGTGACTATAGCAAGAATGAGGTATTATATACGCCCCCGTGGCTTCTAATAGCTCCGCTTGCCCTAGTTGCGCGTGTGACCAGATATTACTAAAATACCCAAAGCACACCACACCAAGCACCACAAAAAAAAAAAAACCCGCCAAAAAACACCAAAAACACAACAACGACCCACCCCCCCACACCCGGGGCGCCACAGGAGCCTGTCTGTCCATGTGCCTGTGCTCCCACCCCCTGCACCCCGCATCCACCATGCACCGCCTGCACCCCCAAATTACCCCCGCACCCTGCAAACGCTGGCTCAAATATTATCATATGCTACTGGCCCATTTGTTGCTTCGACAATGTCTGTTGCGCCACTCTGTTTGTATGCGCCATTTAGGCAGATCCTATTTTCAAGAAGTCCACGTTGGGTGCGATTTGGGTGTTTTGGTTGTTGGTTGTTTTGGTTGCGTATTAGTTATTACCAGCAATGAGCCAAAATGGATCTGGGAAGCTCCTCATGCTTTTTGCCGATATTCGCTCCCTGCTTTCTTCTTCCTGCAAAAGTACTGGAAGACTTGCTTTCATCGGTGTCGGAAAGCCGCGTCCTGTATGCGTGAGCTGGGAATTCGCGTCAACCATTATGACAAAACGCGGTCGCTGGTTAAAGAGTCAGCAGGCGAACAAGAAACGAAAGCGTGCTGATGATGAAGATGGAGAAGAATCCTCTGCGTCTGTCAGTGCACTGTTTCAAGAGCTGCCTTTCCAATCGGACGACATCTCTGCAGGCCGCGCTTCTTCTTCAGAGAAAAGTACTGCGCCGCCTACGTACGTACATCGGTCGTACGTATAGTTACCGTATTTACCGGTTCATATAGCCCCCCTGCATAGCCCCATATTGGCAAAACATAAAGAATGACCCATGCATAGCCCCATATGTACTGTAGAGTACGTGAAGCTACCTATATAAGCTGGTCATATGGTACCCATTCCATAGCCACTCCCACACCAAGCTAAGATGCCTATAAGCCTGCTTGGGGGTGTATTGTACTAAATAACCCTGTTTTGACCTCAATTATGCCCTAAGACACGTGCTTTTGACCGGGGCTATGTAACGGTAAATACGGTAGTTATAGTTGTACCGCATCTGCCTCCCATAGAGGCCCGCAAAGTGTTATTTCCCATAATATATGTTGTGAAAAAAGTGACACCAGTTCTGCAACTTGTTGCCTTCTATGAGGCACCTACAGTCTGCGTATGCGTAGCGTAGTCTATCTAGTTTCTTCAACTGTATATTATTGTATGTCTAGGCAAGGAGAAGCCTGGCGTCAAACCTGCCAAGAGGGCGCGGCAAGTTCCCAACTACTTCGTTGCACTGCCAATTTGCAGTCCAGCGGTATGTGTAATGTTCACCATATCCTTGCTTTATTGCAAGCTAAAAATAGTCATCCATATCAGAAGAATTGGTTCCTACTAAGGCTTCAAGCACGCAGACGTCGGCCTGGGGTCAGCTGGGGGTATGTTCAGCATACCCCCACCCACCCCCTCACATAACCCCACGCACACCCCCAGAGTTGGACAATTCCAACAAGACCCCAAACACACCCCCAAAAAAGAAAATCACCATACCCCCACGCATACCCCCACTTTATTTTTGAGCAATTCTGCATACCCCCACCCATACCCCCAGTTTTTTTGGACCAATTTTGTATACCCCCACGCATACCCCCAGTTTTTTTGGAGCAATTTTGCATACCCCCACAGCTACACATACCCTTAGTTTTTTTGAGTAGAAAAAATAAATATGGCAATATAATGAAGAAAGACATTTTATGTCAAGTGGAAAATCAATGAAGCAACCGCTTACTGTTACTACATACTACTGTGTCTACTTTATCTATCCAGCACATGATATATTACAGCCACTGATAGTAAAACACATTAGATGGTGGCAGTAGTTTCTGACTTATCACTCTCTGTACATTCTGTATTCTTCATCATTGTTATAGTTTAGGTGATCAAATTCAGTACTTGGTTCATTTGGTAGCATGCAAGTAAATTTGCTTTGGGGCATCTGAACGGATACCCCCACTCTGCACCCACCTCTTTGATGGGTGCAAAAATTTGCAGCACTTTGAACTTTGGGGGTATGTTGACAATCTGGGGGTATGCTGTCATTTTCATCTGGGGGTATGTTGGAAATCTGGGGGTATGTAGCGATTTTTTTCTGGGGGTATGTTGGAAATTCTGGGGGTATGTTGAAAAAAAATTTTTTCTGGGGGTATGTGGCTGACCCCAGATTTTAGACCCGACATAACCCCAACTACATACCCCCACCCTTGATACTGTGCCGATGTCTGAGCACGTGCTGTTGTATTTCAGTTGGTCACTCAGCTGAAGTCTGTGCAAGCTGCGCTTCTGAGTCACGAAGAGCGAATGAAGTCGGCCATTATTCCTGCTGAAACCTTCCATTTGACTCTCATGGTCATGCGCCTGGACGAAGAGCATTGCCTGCATGAGTAAGTTGAAAACGCAATACGTAGGGTAGTACAGAGTTGATCGAGCCACTCTACTCTACTTGTCTCAATTAGGCAGGGACGAATCATAAACACTGTGCAGCCGTCTGCCTGTCTTTTGGTGCCTTTGTTATTGCTAGTGACGTAGTAAGTAAGCTGCACGTACGTACGTACTGTCTTTTTTTCTGTAGCGCCAAGGCTGCAATGGACGACATAGTGTCTCGAATAGAATCATCAGCTGAGCAGTTTAACTCAGCTCTGGATTTGACCTTTGAGAAGCTGCTTCATTTCAAGCATGAGGTGCTCTATGCTCAAATCCAAGATGGTCCAGGATTGACACAATTACATCAATTAGCAGGCAATAACAATGATAAATAATAGTGCAAAACAATACGCAGTATAGTCTGGCCAGTAGGAGTTGGCAGTTGGACTTGCACGCCGTCCCGCAACTGTCTTCTCAGCTGCGCACAGCACACCGATGACCGGAGCACCGATATGCCATGAACTCCTGATGAACCCCTGAAATTTATATACTAAACTATATAGGAGTTCGTGAAAAGGTTATGGCGATCGCAAAACGAGAAACGCAAAACTCAAAAGTGGAACTGCCAACTCATACTGGCCAGACTATAGTACGTACCTTCCCACCCAGTTGATATCACAGCTGGTGGTTTCTTTTTTAGACATGGTCCATGATGCGTTTTCTGCGCATGATATTCAGTCCACAGACGGAGGTAGAGATTTTCAACCTCATCTGACTTTGGCGAAATTGTCCAAGTTGGACTCTTTCACGGCGAGAAAGCTGAGAAAGATCAAGCCTGAGTGGTATTCGGAGTTTGCTGAGAAGCTGTTTGGAACTGAAACTGTCGCCAGTAATGTTTGGATGTCATTGCTGGCATGAACAAACGTGTTTATGTTATGTACTACGTACGTAGGCAAGTATTTTTGAGCAAAGTCCAACACGGCATTATTCTTTTATTTTAAGAGCTTCAGCTGTGCTCAATGCTCAAGACCAAAGATGAAGCCGGGTACTACTTTTGCCCCTATGAGCTGCAACTTTCCACTGCAACGAATGCGGAGCCAGTGTCCATGGCTTGCGACGTTTCATCCACTGCTGTCAATCCTGTGATGGAGGTTGCAGCAGTTGACAATGATGAGATGGCCGGGCCACCTTTGTCGGATGAAGCTAGTATAAACACAGATGAGCCACAGCAAAGTGGTGAAGCACATTAAAAATCGATTCCTTGGCGTCCATTGGTAATGGCAGCATCCTTCCCAATGGAAGTCAAGGAACACGGTATTGATTGATTGGCATTGCGCCAAGGATGCTCCTCTTTGCCTGAACTTTCGAAACTACCACAGGATTGACCGGCTACATCGGCGGCTCACTCTCAATTCAATACAGGTGACAACCACCCCAGAAGAAGCTTATTTATTTCAAAAGCGGAAAACGTTTTTTGCTGAGATGGCATAATAATGCGGATGATGAATTCTTATTTGAATTGCGTACTTATAGTAGGCATATACTGTGTATTTCATTCATAGTCATCGGAACCGTTTCGTCCAGCATGCTTTTTGTGTTCACCATCGTACCTGGAATTTGCAAAAGAATATTGTCAAAGACGTTGGATGAAATAATAAGTTTAACACGTACTGTACTAGTAAGGGTAGCATGGGAGAAAGTCGGACGGCATAATTTGATTACCAAGTTTGGCTGAGCAAGTTTGCCACCAATGATCCAATGAATAGATTACAGAGTACGTATAAAAGTACCGCAAGTCTGTGCGGTAATAAAAAAGCGGGTGCAAGCCCAGAGAGGACGTACAAGAGTGGGAGTTCGAGAAATTGAGCTGTGCAGTCAGATGGGGTCGTGCGCTAAGAGGGGCGTAATCCTGTACTTCGCTGCGTGTTCGACTCATGCACTGGCTGCCCAATTTTTCAAACTGCTTCTCTTGTGCTCACAGTTCGTAATACGTATACAACTGGATCGGATACGGCGCACTGGATTAAGTTGCATCTGTCTACCCTACTTATACAGTACATTGCTATGTCACGAATTAACGAGAAGCGAAAAAAATAGTGGATGTCACCGCATGCTACCCTGCATATTATGACTTTATATGACTATGACTGTGAGAAGAGTGGTACAGATGGCTAGCTTGCGCATAATATTATGTATATACGAGCTTACAGAGTGACAAAGTTCCCCAATTGCTCTGGTGTTGGGTGCAAATGGCGATTTCTTATGCTGCAACAAACGAAATGAGTAACAAAATTAATTGTAATTTTACAGTCGCTTTCAATTACTAGGCCTATATTTGCATAGATACATATTGGTCATTCGATAGGATTGACACTTTTCATGTACATACACGTACTCTGGCGGCGTGTTATTGGGCAGCAGAATGTTGAGTATGTCGTTGATCAAGTTCATTTTGAGGGCGCGATCGCTATTTGTGGTTGAGGTCATGGATGGGCTGGCATTTATTTCGATGAGCCAAGGCTTCAGCTCTTCGTCAATGATGATATCGTAGCCGTAACACTCGAAACAGTGCCGATCATTGTTCATTATTGCCTGCAGGCATAGAAAGACTATCGCAGGGATTCGTTTGGTTACCATGAGTCCATTTGACTCCTTAGGGAACTTATTTTTTATTTCTTAAGTGTACCTCTACGGATTTCAAAGAGTGTATCATAAGCCATCGGATGTTATCGAAAAGTTTTTCTGCAACCTGAAAGAGCAACAGCTTTTTGATAAAAATTATGTTCAGTAAAGTTCCCCCACGTACGTATTGTAGTAAGTATTAAGTAACCGTGACCTCTCTTCCGCGCGTTCCCTCAATGAACAGTCTGAGATTCTGAATTGACCACTTGCCTCCATGTAACGGGTTATACTCTGTCTGAAACATTACCTTAGCTACTGTACGTAGCTTCTTACGAGAGCTCTTCCTGCTTTATGTACGTCTACACTGTGGCTTTATTTACTTACGCCTTCCTTCTGTATGGCGACGTTTGTCAGGTGTGCAAACAGGTTGTCTAAATCAGTGCTTTCGGTTCCGGCGTATTTGACAGTGCAAAATCGGCAGAATCCTTGCTTGAACCAGTAGGCTTTTAGCGGTTTAAAGCAAGTGACCAGAACGTAAAGTCTTAGGTCGAATTTTTTGCCGCCAATTAGCAGGGGATTGTCGATGTATCGAGATATCACGTAGGATGAGCTCGTAGATTGAGATGGAGCACTGGGGCTTGGGGGTCTGTATGTACAACAAATTTCAGTCATTTGCAAATTGTGGTTTGCACACAAAAAGCCTAATCTGTTGTACACAGCAAAGCTAAAATACGTATTACCCGAAGGATCGAACGGACCACTGTTTGATCTGAGATGTCTTGTTGATGAGAAAAATTCCTTTTCCTTGTGCTAGTAAAGACATTGTGTTGTAAGGTAGGTAGGTAGTAGTAAGTTAGAGTAATGTATACCTGCTCGCTAAACATCATTCAGTTGCCTCACAGTTACTTATTTAGGCTTATTTACGGATTAGGCCTATTTATTTATCGTTTGATTTATTCAGGTTTATTTATTTATTTATTTATTTATTTATTTACAGTTTATTTATTTATTTATTAATCTGTTCAGGTTGACCTCACCTTTTCCGCAAGGTTTCATGATCCAGGTACTCTGCGGATTTTTCCTGTATTCCTCAACAAATAGGTTGTACTCTGCTGGAAGGGCGAAAGTTTCAGGAATGAAGCCTAAAATTTACGCGCGAATAAAGCATGGCCTACCCTGAGTTTCCCTATTCTGACGCGTTGGTCTGCACTTCTTCTGAGATTGTACTGAAGTTGACTTTAGGTATGTATTGTATTATTCTCAAACAACCATAGATTTTACAGTACGACTTTTTGATCGGTGGGTGAACTAAGCGTACCCCAGTAACAGTACATAACTTTATCTACTGAAACTTTGCAATACGTACTCACCCAAATGCTTAAACTTTCCTTCACCATCTCTGGCGCCCAGCCAGTGCCCCAGTTTGCTTAATTCTCTCTGGTAGCGCTTGAGGTTTTTCACCAATGTATCTTTGCGAGTCAGCTCAAAATGAGTCGGAAAATGGTTGACGATTCTGTAATACAAATGACATGCGTTAAAAATCTATACAGTCTAATTTTCACCGTGTTGATGGTTGATACTAACAAAATACACTAGTATTGCTTCTGATTACTGGTAATCTTTCAATCGTTGTGAAGTCTCGACACCAAAAATTTGACGAACTGTGTGCACATTGGCCCTGAAATACGTGACATAGGCTTAGCAATGGACATAGACTTAGGCTTAGCAATGGACAAAGGCTTAGGCTTTGGCTTAGCAATGGTCATAGGCTTAGGCTTAGGCTTAGGTTTGGGCCTAGGCTTAGCAATGGACATAGGCTTAGGCTTAGCAATGGACAGAGGCTTAAGCTTAGCAATAATGGACATAGGCTTAGGCTTATAGCATTGGACATACAGGCTTCAGCTTAGGCTTAGCAATGGACATAGGCTAAGGCTTAGCAATGGATATAGGCTTAGGCTTAGGCTTGTAGCAATGGACATAGGCTTGGGCTTAGCAATGGTCATAGGCTTATGCTTAGCAATGGACATAGGCAGGCTTAGGCTTAGGCTTAGGCTTAGGCTTAGCAATGGTCATAGGCTTAGGCTTAGCAATGGACATAGGCTAGGCTTAGCAATGGACATAGGATTAGGCTTAGGCATAGCAGGACATAGGCTTAGGCTTAGCAGTGGACGTAGGCTTAGGCTTAGGCTTGCAATCTAAAATTAAACATTACATAAACACCACTGTATGTACGTATGTGCAGTACCGGGCTTAGGCTTAGCTTTACATTCGTATGTGTAAAACATAGGACCCTCAACACGTCACAAATGCAAGTACGTACGAATGAAAACATAGGGCGATTGAAAAGAAGTACGACCGGACGACAGTAAACGAATGAATGAACATGCCTTCACAGGATACAGGTGTGACGTTTTGAATTAAAGGGGATACGGAGTCTTTCCGTATTGAAAGGCCGCCGGATGGGGACGGGCACTGGATGAATGTGTCAAGGTGTCAAATGTGTCTGCTCGTCGGAAAGACTCCGTATCCATTAATGCTGAGCACCGAAAGGTACTGTAGTAGGTACCGTACATACATGTGCTTACCGCTACCCCAACCCTATGTGCGTACGTTCATAAATATTAGGGATATACTTATGCTCACCGTGATAAATAAATTTATGAACATTTTTCCAATGTTAAGCTAACCAGTAAATGTTCCAATCATCTGATGAGTCGACCTGAATCCAGGATCTTTTCTCGAAGTTCTCTTTGAGCACGGATTTATCAAAATCCACACAATATCTCAACTTCGCCATGTTGCATAATATCTCTTATGTATGCACTTGTGATTTTCAAGCATTTTTGCTGCTAGGTAACCAAAAGCACGAACAGTTTATCAGATCAACATGGTATACTCGTAGGTAGGCAGAGGTAGGTAGGTATGTACTAGCTTGTTCAAGGCATAATAAATAATTATAGCCTACAGTTAGGTAGGTTAGGTTGTACAAGCATACAGGGCGTCCCATGTAGATGTATCTAACGATCCAGCCTTATAGTTATAACTTTCGTATTACAGGAGATAGCCTATCAAGCTCAAATTTTGTCCCCAGAAACCCAAGAATATTCCATTTCTTGTGGCAAAATTTGAGCCAGATAGGTCAACAAAGGATGAAATTACAGGCTTGGAAATTTTGGACCCTGTTTCCGCATTTTCCGCACTGAGCATGGTTTTGAGATTGTACTCTTCTGCTCAGCATGGTCAAACAGCTCATCCAACATGGCAACATGGCGGAACAAGGACGGCTGAACGGCATTACAATTCAGAACATAAAGGATTCAAAAATATAGGCGATATACAGGGGTTCTGAAATGGGAAAAGGGAACAAAGAAGAGAAAAAAAAAAAAACAAAAAACACAAAAAAAAAAAAACACAAACAAAAAAAAAAAAACACACAAAAACACACAAAAAAATACAACCCCTAACAGCCTTCAAGGGTCTGTCGAGATCAAAGGCAAAGTATCCCCAAACACCGACCTTCGAATTTTGAGTTCAAACCAATTTTATCATAAAGTAGATTTCAAACCAAGTTTATTGCAAAAAACCGCTTTTCAAAATTCCTATCCGTTCACGAGTTATTCGAAGATGAAGACGGAAAAGTTCAGTACTACGACGGGGACCGTTACGGTAGGCGGTTTTGAAAAGGGTTAGTTGTAAATACAGCGCCTTTGCTTCTGCTTTTGCTTTTGGGACTTCTATTCTATCTCTGTGAAGCCTGGCAAAATGTTCTCGACGCTCCCTACCGTAGCCCATGTAACCAATATGGGGAATTTAAAGAATTAGCCACGCAAACACATACCGTAACGGTCCCCGTGGTACTGAACTTTTCCGTCTTTATCTTCGAATAACTCGTGAACGGATAGGAATTTTGAAAAGCGGTTTTTTGCAATAGACTTGGTTTTAAATCTACTTTATGATAAAATTGGTTTGAACTCAAAATTCGAAGGTCGGTGTAAGGGGATACTTTGCCTTCAATAGTGGCGCCACTGATTTCAAAATGTTGAAGAACGTGGTCGCAAATTTGCAAGCTCGTAATTTCATCCCTACAATAGTTGACCTATCTGGCTCCAATTTTGCCTCAAAGTACTGTAAAGTTTGGTGTATTACCCGATCGGGCTATACAAACAAAGTCGACCAATTTGCTCGGGGTACTATATTCGATATCGGGTTATACAAAATATCGGGGTATATACCATACTTTTTTATTTCAGCGTAAAATAGCTTCTTGAAGCATTTGGCGCCGGGTGAATCGGGTTATACAAAATACTAAAGTAAAACCAGAATTGCTGGGACCCATGCATTATTTATCTCGAGAACTACGCGACGTAGAGCAAAGCGGTCAAAACTTCCACGGATAACTTTAGCTCGCCTCTCCAAAAAAAAACCGTTTGTCTCCAGCTGCTCTCAGTGTCGAGATCTCGCCGATTTCCTTCAGTACTAAAATCGTGTCACCATTTGGCAGACGCTAAACCACGCAAACCACGACACCCCACGACCCTGTACGCCCGATGCCCATTTTTATTGTTTTCATCACGTATGCATATTTCTACCACTTTTGATTTTTCGGGCGTTTGCGAGTTTTAGAATTGCCCAATGGTCCACGCCCAATTTGGCGATTTTAGTACTGAAGGAAATCGGCGAGATATCTCGACACTGAGAGCAGCTGGAGGCAAATGGTTTTTTTATTGGAGAGGCGAGCTAAAGTTATCCGTGGAAGTTTTGACCGCTTTGCTCTACATCGCGTAGTTCTCGAGATAAATAATGCATGGGTCCCAGCAATTCTGGTTTTACATTAAAATTCAAAGTCGACCAATTTGCTCAGGTTATATTCGATATCGGGTAATACGCCAAACTTTACAGTATGGTATATTCTTGGGTTTCTCGGGACAAAATTTGAGCTTGATTTGATATCTCCTGTAATACGGAAGTTATAAGGCTGGATCGTTAGATACGTCTACGTGGGACACCTAGTAGATATACCGTATTTTTGAGTGTATATCCCCCATTGTATATCCCCCCAGTGTATAACCCCCCATTGGCAAAACATAAATTTTGCCCAGTGTATATCCCCCCTGGTGTATAACCCCCCATGTACTGGAAGGTACCTAGCCTACCTATGTAAGCTGGTCATAAGCTAACTATAGCTACTCCTGCACCAAGCTACTATGCCTATAAGCTTAGCTGAGCATGTCTTGTACTAGAATAACCCTGTTTTGACCGCGATTATGCCCTGAAACACATACTTTTGACCTCAAAAACATGCCTCTACACACCTCTCAAAAACCTAAATTTTGCCCAGTGTATATCCCCCCATTGTATATCCCCTCAGTGTATAACCCCCCCCCCCATCAGACCTCTCGATTTTTTTTTACATATGTATTGCCCATGGGGCTATACACCCAAAAATACGGTACATAGCATACACCACCTTACAATGCCATATACTAAAATATCAATAAGCGAATATAAACGCAAAGAAATTATGCTAAACCACCAACCAGTAGAATACTATAATGACAATGTCACGGTCAAAGAAAATTATAACAAGGGCTTTTGTATCAGTTCCAGAGTGTCATTGCGCTGATTGCAATTTTTCGAAGTGGTGGTGGGGGGGGGGGGGGGGGGGGGGGGGTTGATATATGATACATTACGTACGTACCTACTTACACATCCGGCAAAACTACGGCATTCGTTTTCCCGCTTTTGTAATCCTAAATTAAGTAGGGCAAGGTGCGGTAAGCCCGACTTACGTAGTTACAGTTAGTGCTGAACTGAATAATGTTTCCACATTGATCAGGTTTACCCCACTCCACAAGCCACAAGGTACCCTACGCGTGACAATGCGGTTCAGATGGCCATATAATTAATAAGAAAAGCATCCATCCATCATTCACTTTATCCTGAAGAAATCCATGGAACTTTTCCTTCATACAGACCCTTCTGCTTCTGGCCGTGTGTGTACACGCAAGCTTCATCAGCCATTTCCACAAACCTTACTGTACGAAACGTACATTATGTTGTACCTTTAGAAAATAATTAACGCCTGATGAACGAAACAGTGGGAGCTTGTGACTACTTGGAGGCGAATGCCTGGTACTTTGTGGAAGCGGCATCTCTGCTGGTGTTGAGCGTCATCGGAATTCTGACCAATGCCGTTGTCTGGATGTCCTTGGGCTGGGACGGTCAGTTGCCGCGCTCTTTGAAGTTTCTCTTCGTAAACTTCACTGCAGCCTTATTGCTGCTGAGTTTAAAGGCAAGGTGTCCCCGAAAGTTTTTAAAATGGAACCCATAAAGCAAGGGAGCAATTCTAGACCTCAGGCTGTACGTACGTAACAGTACGTACGTACGTACGTACGTACAGTAACCAATTTACAAAGTCAGGCCGACCGCCTTCTCAGCATTGATTTCTATTTCTATTTGTATTTTAGTTTTTATCCATAGTTGCATTGATTTTAATTTTAATCCAAGACCAAAATTATTGATTTGACTATCTGTGGGACCCCTTGCCTTTAAGCATGCTTCTAAAAGCAGGCCGACTTTTGCATCGAGGTATGGTCGGCTTTTCCATCAGATCTCGGTCGCGTTTCGTCGCGTCCTCAGCCGTGCACTGCGCCCTGCGTGACAGCCTCCGCTGCATCTCCTACAATGTGGCCATATTCACGCTGGTTGCGTTGGGTGTGGAACGACTCTGGGCTCTCCGCCCCAAACAGAGCGTTCAGGACGGCGTTCGCGTCGCCAAATGGGTCCTGCTGGCCACTTGGCTCGCCGCTGCCCTTGTCACAGGTACATAATGTTATTGTACACATGTCAAAACGTTTACGCACTGAAGGTTAACTCCTCCTGTCCTCGGCGAATTCGACGACCGTTTGACGGCCGTTTTGACGGCCGTTTTATTGCCGTTTTCCGGCCGGAAAACGGCCGTTACGACCGTCAACGGCCGTTTCCGCCGTTTTTTATTTTTCATCGCTCTGCACCACCAAAAATGACAGGAGACGCGAAAATTTGTTGTTCCTTCGTTTTTTCTGTGATATTAGAGATTTTTGGCCAGGATTTCACCCACACGTGTGAATTTTATCAGTTTTGACTCAGTCTGCCTTCGCCCTTTGCTCCTTTCGCTCTTGGTAGTACGAAGCGGCGAAAAATAAAAAAAACGGCGGAAACGGCCGTCGACGGTCATAACGGCCGTTTTCCGGCCGGAAAACGGTGAAGAAACGGCCGTCAAAACGGCCGTTGGACGGCCGTCAAACGGTCGTCGAATTTCCCGAGGACAGGAGGAGTTAACTATCCATATCATCCAAAGCAGTGCATCATCTTGCTTGACCCAGCTCTTGTAAGTACGTAACCTCTTGGCGGCTTGCCTGTTCTTGCACGCACTCCCAGGTACAATTATGTATACGTAATATGTACTGTACGTATGCACTACGTATGTAATTGAGGCGTTATACTCACGGACGAGATTTCTCATGGCGAGCACCAGTTGTGCGTCTGCGAAATCTACATGATGATGAACTCCGCTTTCCTCTACGCCTACTTCTCCTGTTTCGGCGTCTTGGTGATGGCCACTGCTGCCTGTTACGTCCTCATACTTCGTCGCAGTCGGAAGCTGTGGCGCCAGTTTTTCACCAACAGCGGCCCGCAGCCATCGTCATCCGTCGCCGTTGCCGACTACAGCCTGCAGGATCGATTCCAGCTGAAACAGAACCTGACGGCCACTCGAGCTCTCATCCCGATCGCCATCAGTCTGGTACTCAGCTCGCTTCTCGACTCCTTCGCCGTCATTCTCATACAGTATCACACCACGCAACAGAGCGAGAGCCATCGACATCAAAATCAAATACCCATCGAGCTGATCGACGTTATGGAGGTATGTAGGTATACGTACATACATACCCGACATACGTATTGTACATGTACATACTGTACAAGTACATACCGTACACTGCATTACACTTAGTACATATGTACGTAGTGTTGGTAAACAACCTCAACCGATTCACTGATATACTGCTACCTGTGTGTCATGTTCTTTTCTAAAGCTGACGAACTTGATCGAGATGTTGCCTGCGGTGATGTATCCGCTGCTGCTCTACTACGGACACCGCCATCTGGGGAACTTGATGCGGCGGTCGGTACGTCGTCTGCTCTGCTGCGACCCGGCAGCCTTCGACAATCTCACGGTGCCGGTCGACGCCGACTTCGTCATCGATCCCGGCGCGCTCACTCCTCACCAGCATCAGCACATCATCGAAAATCTTTGGAATCGCAGCCAAGCTACTCCCGCCGCAGCACCACCGGCACAATAAAAGCAAACTCCAAAATTTTCAGGCAACATTATCACCGTGGAATAATTTTACGGTAGTGCACTGTAAAGATCATTGTTCTGGCATATAGTTACGCGCGCTGAGTAAGATCTGTAGCACTACATATGTATGTATGTACGTATTGTATTACGCAGGTACGCGCTTGATTGTACGAATCCACCGTTGTCCCAAAAAATATTCTATTACTTTTTTAAAAATGTAGGACTCATTTCAAATAACCTTGAAATAGCATATCAGTCAATAAGGCTTCGTTCAAAAATATAAGTCTCGTGACGGGACTGTGCTCACGGTAATCCAAATTAGCGTCACGTCTTGGGGCCACGATAATATTTCACGGGACTTCTCCTGTCTTCGCCCTTCTCGCCAGTTGCGCAAAAGATTTATTACCCCGCCGGCCGCCGCGCCGGCCATCAGATATCCTCACTAATTTTGCGTTCCCACAACATCTACTAGAAAGCGCATGGGCGCATAGTAGGTAGGTACGCACATATGGTAGGTACACAGTATGTACGTAGGCAAAGTTTGTGTGATAAATGAATCCGCACTGCTTGTCTTTCTCGCTCTCCTGCTCTGCTCGCTCGTCCCTTGTCCATCCTCACAACCTTAACCCGTTAATCTGACTGCGCCCACACCCAACGAGGCGAGAGAGAAGAGAGAGAGAGGGAAGGCATACGTATGTACATAAATGTTTTCCAAGGTGCAAAAGATAAGCTGACTTCGTCGACTGAGCAATAAAGTGTGCTTGGAAAGAGAGCCCCTGCTGGTCACTCAGTACGCTTCACTCTTTCTCATGTTACCGCTTCTTTTGTTTGCTCTCTTCTTCCTTCCCACCCAACGAAGTATCGTGACGTTAATATAAAAACCAACGTGACGAGATTTATATTACCGTGAGCAGAGTCCCGTCACGGGGCTTACGTTTTTGAACGAAGCCTAATCATGTCGCTCTAATAAAGTACCAGTCAGTCAATCACGGTAAGTCAGTACAGGACATGCACAGGCTTGAGGATTACTTTCTAGTGATTTCTGGGGAATTTGGGCCAGCTAGGGAATTTTGTCCCGCTTGACGAAGGCTGGCCACCGGCAGCAAGGGCAAGTCTGGTGCGGATCCGTGATGAGCCAAGACAGAATACACTTTCGATGATAACTGTGGCCACATGGCAAGCCGCAGAGCAAGTCGCTGCCACTGTACAGGTCCAAACATATCGGACACACTTGCGCTCGAAGCAGTTGCTCCTCCAAGCAAGACGCAGCTTCACTGCTGCCGGTTGCTGCTAAGCGCCCTGAGTAGCCACACGTGGCGCAAGGTCGTCGAGCAAGCTTCCGTGCCAAACGTTTCAGTTTCAACAGTTTCACAAATCGACAGCGAACACACAATTCCCTACTACTACTACTACTGTGGTAAGAATAGGCCTGGCTTCCAGTGCTAGCTATTGCTGAATGCGAAGGCTGCGCTCCTTCTTGACCGCCGACCGCGTATAGAGAGCCGAGTTTGTCGTCAGCAGGTGGCAGGCGAGTGTCTTTGGTACAGGAAGGGTTGGGATGATACGCGCTGGCGCTTGTTCCATAGTGCCACACTGGGAGCTCAAAGAGGAAGTCGAATGCCAAGGAAGGATTGATGGTGTCTTCGCAGTGGCCGAGCTGACGAATGAGGGCGCGGACTCGCGGATCGAAATCAGGCGATCGTGAACGATAAATTGTGGGTCTACCGGGGTTCAGCACGACCACTGGGCGTTGAAAGCGGAACCATTCCGACCACGGCTCCGGCTCCTCCAAACTGGAAGGCCAATAGCGACGACGCAGGAAGTAGGCGAGACTGTTGAACGCCAGATAGGAGCTGATCAAGGTGGGCGAGTGGCTGGCCAGCCAGTGGATGTCGGCGAGCACCGTGCGGCCGGGCGAGGAGAGAGCGAAACGCCGCAGCAGGGACAGGCCTATTCGGCCGACTGCGGACACCAGTCTGCGATGCGCGAGGCCGAGGAGGAAGATCCAGGCGACGATGAACAGGGTGTTGTACTTGACCAGCGTCCACAGGAAATGCACCAGCGTCTGACTGGGACTGGCGCGCAGATCGAAGATGCTGACGACGGCGCAGAGGTTGGTGAGCGCCAGGCTGAAGATGAACAGATCGTTCAGATCCGGCGAAAACCAGCGCAGGAAGGACTGGAGAGCGCCGAACTTGATCCGCTCCTCCGCGCCCACTAGCCGCCGCCCGCTCTGCCGACGATCCGCGTAGACGGCGCCGCCCTGAGGCGTCAACAGGACATAGCGACCCAAGTCCCGGTGGTGCTGTGCTATCTGCTGCAGGTTCCTTGCTGGTGCCGTTGTAGGCGGCGGCGGCTCTGACTTCTGCTTTTTCGGGCGATGATGCACGGCAGCTGCGGCTGCAACTTTTCCTGCTTGAGGAGTACCAGAAGGAGACGGTGGGCTGCTAGTAGGTTGCGGGACGACGCTGTCAGTTGTTGCCGGACTGGCGCCGTCTGTCTCGTCCACCATGAGCAGCGTTGAGGCGGCAGCTGCAGCGGTGGCAGAGGCGAACTTGGCGCGTCCGGAGAACTTGACGCTGAGCGCCGACAGGAAGAAGGGCGGCAGGGTGAGGCTGGAGACGAGGAGGAAGCAGACGTCCGCCACGCAGGCGTCTCGCAGCCACGCGCCGACTTGGCGCTGGTCGCGCAGCGGCCGCACGTTGCCGCCCAGCTCCTGGTACACCCACTGCAGCATGGCGGGGTAGCGGTAGACGCCCAGATAGGTCTGCAGGCGCACGCTGGTCTTCGGCTGCGAGTTGGACTGCGGCATGGCCAGCAGAAGTCGGGAACTGTTCCACTCTCGCTGACGGCACATCCTGCGCACAAAATAAGCACACCACAACTCATATCATTTAGCATAATGTACATATTGGTCGTACGGTAGCATGTCAGTACCTTGTGTATTACAGTATTTTGCAGTGATGAAATATTTTTTTCCTTGATGGTGTGAACGGTGAGTGATATGGACATAAAATGCTTCGTTTTGGACTGGCATTGAATGTGCAATGGGACAAATTTGGCAAGTCGTGTGTGCGTACATTTCTGGGTGTATTCGACATATTTGTTAGTAGATAACCAAGGAAAGGACTAGCATTCAAGGCTATTCACCGGCAAACGCAGCAGATTGTTTTCAAGAAGTTTTATTTAGCCAGGAAACAATGCCTGGCAGGCGAGTACCAACCAACTCTTATTAACAGTGCTTAAATAGCACATCAACTCTGCCCACACAGCAGCTGAAACATCTGGAATTGAATGTCAACAAATTGCGGCGAGTGACGTCAAGCCTTGCTCTTCTCAAGATGTGCAAGTGCGTGTATTTTTGTTTTGAACGAAAAAGACTGTGCAAGTACGTACTTACTGTATGTACGGCTGCAATATTGTACCGTATGTACCGATGCAATGCCCCATGGGGCTATGCAGAAATTAAGAGGTCAATAGGAGGGCTAAGGTGCGCGCAGCGTATGCAAATTTTTGACCTAAGACATGTATGTATTGGTCATTGGAAACCATACATTGCGGTTATGCACTGGTAATTACAGTAGCCTCCCGAGTAGATACAGTACATAGACGTATAACGATACCTTACCTACCTATGTACTAATGTGAATGTACGTCGTAGCATGTATATCGTATGTGTAGTGTATGTATACATTATGTATAAAAACGAATACTGCTTTATGTTTCGCACACATGTTATGCAACCAGGAAGAATGAGGCGTGCGGCCCTACATATTGGTTATGCAGTAGCTGTGTTGTGATATAACCTCGGACCAGATACCAGAATATTGCACTTTGCCACCGCAAAAAAATGAGCTTCGCCCACTTCATGTACATACAGGTACGTAGTACATAAATAGATGTACATGTATAACTACGGAGGTATGTATGTATGCATACATAGGTATGCATGTACACTGTAGTATGAGCACATACTACATATGTACGTACACACGGTACGGTACATACCTGCAGTATGCATGCACGCCATGATATACCTACGTACACTATGTGTACAACACACGGACATAACATAACTACCTAACTGCGTACATAAGAGGCATAGATATGTAATGCGTGTCGATTCGATACTTAATCAATCAACAGTAATAATGTCGTAATAACACTTTTCTTTGTGCATCACAGGCATTTTAAAAGTAAATAATCCTGCTTTCTTTCTACGATATGGCTCAAGCATAAAGCAAAGGTTCCGGCAATAGGTACAACTGCCATAATTATAATCAGTTGCAACAATGGGGAAGGTCATGTGATCATTGTACTGAGCTTGATCGCGCAGTGACATCCTCTGCAACTGGTGCAGCTACATTTGCGACAAGGCCTCTGTTGCAATCGTCCTCAGTCTTGCAACCAACAGTCACATCAGAATGCAGTACTAGCTGTGAAGGTGGCGAACCAACGGAGAGGGAGAGGCGTTTACCTCGAAGCTTGGCTGCTCCAAGCGCCACCCGTTGCTGATGCCGAAAAATACTATTTCGCACCTTTCGAGACGCTTCAAACGCCTTCTCCCTGATTTCTTCCTGGAGGATGAAGTAGCACATGCCGAAGAGGATAATGCCGAGAACAATGAATGCAAAATTGATCAAAACTAGGTTCGGATTGGATGGGAACACATCGCCAAACCCGATCAGAGCGACACTGGTGAACAGAAAGTAGAAGCTGAGGAAGAAGCTCCAGTCTTTCTCCAGTAGGCAAAACAGACCGCTGACGCTGATCAGATAGATGATAAAGAAAATAACAGCCCATAAAAAGACGCGACGTTGTTCCCGCACTCTGACAGCTGCATAGCTCACCGGATCTTTGCGGCTCATTTGAGACCGAGATCGCCGACGACGTGGATCATTCTGTCCGCTGCTTCCTATGGTCGCACTAAGATTGTACAGGCCAGGCTCCTCATGGGAGTGTTGTTGCCATCGTTCAAATCGATGACCGACGCGCCGCTTGAGTCGACCTGCGGCTCGCCAACCTTTAATAAAGATCACAGAGAACAGTTGGCCCATGTCCTTGAGGAAAGCGAAGAACAGTGGGATTCCGACGACTGCATAGATGACTGTGGCGAGTCGACAAGCCAGGGTCTCCGCAGCAATGTTTCCATAGCCAATGGTGGTGTAAACGCTGGTGGCGTAAATCAGGGAATTGGCGAAGCTGCTCATCGGGTGCGTGGGGATGTAACGATACTTGTGCTGGCGGAAACAGGCGTTTAGCAGCTGCATGCTGTGCTCGATCTCCTGCAGACAACTGGAGACTGTTCGCGTTGCGCACTCGCCTGTGTTCAGACGCTGCAGCGACTCATGTTGGACGTCATTGCAGCGGTTGTCATAGAGCTCCAGGGCACGATCGTCGTAGTCGCCATCCAGCCACATAAAGATCAGAGCACCCAGCACTGTGTACAGAGGCAGCGACAAGATGTAGAAGACGTGGATGAGACGGGAGCGCTTCAGACTGGCGTGAGTTTTGCGCAAAGTGCCGCTGATGTGATGCAGCACCCCAGAATCCTCCCGATGGTATCTTCTCTGAGTTTCCTCAGCAAACTGCAGTTCTGTCACTGCAGCGGCCTCGTCTATCCTCACAACACCAGTTGCTTCAGATGGTCCTGCAGCAGTCAACTTCTTCCCTACAGCGCCATTCTGGGTACGATTGGCAGGTAGCAAGAAACCAGTGGTAGCACCAACAAGTCCTGCTCCCATTAGACCACAAGTTGGCACGTGCCTCGGTGGTGAAGGCGTCGACGTTGCATCTTCTTCTTCTTCTTCCACCTCTTCGTCCCCCCAAATTTCGAAATTTGCTCGCATTGCTATGTCTGTGAGGTGGCCTATACATAAAGGTTCAGAACTGGCTGCTGGCTGGTTTAGGTAAAACAAAATCGCGCTGCTTATAGTCAGTTTCGAAACTGCCGATCACGTACAGTGCATAAAACAATATTGAAGCAGATGCGACAGAAGAACTTCGTAGATTTTTTCAGGATGGCTGGATTTTGAATACGTAACATAATCGCAATCTGGTTGGTACTCGTGGGAAAGTACACGGCTACAGCAGCTTTCGGAGTAAGACGCAAGAAGAAAAATCGTGCGAAGTTTCCGGGAATAATCAAGCCTCATTCCAATACTTTCTCAATATTTTAGACGATTGTCGGTCTGCGTTCGTGGTGCGTACGTCATGTATTGTATTGCAGTTCTGTCCACCCATTGTAGTCGGTGGTTTAGGGTGGAGAAATACTGTACATAGCCGTCCCATGACAGAAGGTGGAATTCGTCCGACAGGTTTGCGTTATCGTCGTATGTAGAACTCAAAAAAGCAACGCGAAGAAAACGGAGACTGAAAACTGAACCGGTGTAGAGAAAGGGCGGGGAGCAGCACTCAGCGGCTGTTTTATATTGGTATACTATGATGTGCATACTTTACATACAACAGACATACGGTACGTAGTATTCGCCTTTTACTCGATAAGAAGTTCTTTTCGTTTTATTTTATTTTCTTGCAAGCGTTGTGTATTTTGTGTAAAGCTTAGTGCAAAAGTGTTTTTGATAAATACTGCACTGTATTCTGCGGTAAGGTTGAGAAAGCGCGTCCTCCTATCGAGTAAGGCGAATACGTAGTACACCTACGTATCTACGCATAGCGAGCCTCGCGCGAGACCGACCGAGAGTGCGAATCGAAGCAGGAGCAGAGCATCACGAGCTTGGCTGTGGCGGAGAATAATTTCAAAGAAGCACCTGCCAGCTTTTGCTCGGGCACGCTGCTAGAAAAATGGCTCGAAAAACTGGATGCGCGATTGTGCGGGTTCAGCTAATGGATGCTGCATTCAAACAACAAGTAATCGCAACTGCGAGCAAGCCGTCTGAAACAGCCGGCTATAATAACAAGACGCGATTGAAGGGCAGCAGTAAAGGCTTGTAAAATAACAACAATAAATAAATATCAACACGAAGCTGCTACGATTTACTCAGCATCAATTTTACAAAAGTTATTTGCACTTTGCTTTCGTCGTTTTCAAAAAAGTACGGTAGTTTGAGTGTGCGCGACTCAAGTAAGGAAAACAGTTCCGCTAGCAAAAGAGTAAGCGTTAGACGACGTGATATTGATAGGCGTGAAAAATTCACAAGCCAATCGGGAGTGAAAGCAGCAAGCGCAGCACGCAGCTCACGAAATGCCCAATCATCGCGTCGAAGCCGCAATTTATCACTTTTGGCTCTCCAGAGAGACACACAAAGCGCATTGTCCCACCAGAATCGGGAGTTCGAATTTCACGCAAACATAAATGAATGCGCAAGGCAAATAATCGCCTACGCAAAGAGAAAGGTTGGAGCGAGCACGAACGAACGATATGACTTGATTGGAAAAGAGATTGAAATCCACAAGGTAGGCCTTTGTAGTGTACGTACACACGTACGTATTATTGCATTACTGCCAGGCAAGCCACTGACGAATGCCTTGACTTGACAATCTCATAGAATAGAAACTAACTCTACTGTGTAGACCGAAAGTCAGTCAAAACTTGCTCTTCGACAGGCGGGCAACAAATCTCATAAACTTCCTCAAACATGAAAGAATAAAGGGAATGCTGCTCTATGGCCATGTCCCGTTAAAATTGACAATAAATCTACTTGACAGTAAGCGGTTAAAGCTCAAAAGAGCCCTTGCAGTGAAGCAAGGACGAAGGTGGATGAAGGCGGAGGTCCAATAGCATTATTCCGAAGTCGTATTGCGTGCAATACTGTACAGTGCGTGCAGCTCACATTTAACTTTATTTTATGTAGGCAACGTTATTACAGTAACCTATATCTATCACCTATTAGACCAGCAGAGAATATGCCGATTGGCAGAATGCAGCATCGATTCCTACTCCTACCCAAGACGAAACGAACCAGGAACGCATTCAAGAACAGTACAAACATTCCTTACCAGGCCAATTAGCAAGCCTAGCCAGGTGAAGGGGTTTGGAAGAAATATGATGATCTATGATGGCGTCGGAGAAACTCAAAAACAGCTGGCTGATTACTTGACGAATAGATGGTGCGGAGAAACACGGAATGAAGGGCAGCTTCCTTCCGTCCTAGATAAAATTCTTTCCGTCTGAAAATCCTTTTAAAAATAGAAGCTTCAATTCAAAATGCACTGTACGTATGTTGTACACCAATATGTATTGTACAACTTTACAGAGTTGGCAGTTACGTACATGATGAAGAAATTTGGGCGAAAATCGATATCCTCTCGGCCATTGTCCATCACTTGCATATTCTCGCTACTACGCTGCTACTAAACTTTTCGGTCGCCGATCTTTTCCACAGATCACGCAATTAGTAGTACGCACACAAATAGTACGTTGGTCAAAATTGAGCGTGCATGCGTACGTAATTTGATAGCTAAAGGCGATGTTGCGCAAGTTTTGTGCTGAGTTTCTCATAAATAAAAAAATATGACGTTGTTTGTGTCTTCCCACAAAGTGACCACGACCAAGATTAGAAAGGCGACTACTAAGTTTTGCGCGGAGCCCAATCGATAGAGGGCCACGCCTACTGCCAACTCTGTAAAGTTAGACAATACAGTAGGTATGTACATGGTAATCGTAGGTATGTATGTAGATGGAATATACAGATGAATGGACTGCAGTGTGTAGTAAGTACATACAGTGGGCATGAGCACAATGGACGATGCAGCAGAGTAAACTGTGCACATGTTACTCCATGTTTATGTATATACAGACATATGTGCAATAGAAATCTAGACCGGAGTTGTAGCATGGTTGCTTGCGTCCATGTCTGCTGGCTTCTTTTTGGCGCGTCTTTTGCCGGCGCCGGCGGCTCGGTGTCCCTTGTTAGCTGGACTGGACGTGGAAGGAGTACCTTGGGTACTCTGTTGAGAAGGTCGGCGCTCCGTGGCCCCAAGTTCAGCTTCAGATCGTTCGTCCGCTACGCTGCTCACAGCATCCACAGCAGTTGGTGTAGTCGCATTGCGAGTTGGCTGAAACTCTGCCACGGAGTCTGAACTACCACCCAAAGCATCGGCCTCTTCATTCCGATAGGCATCTTCGATGAGCTCCAGTGCAGCCAGATACCTAGCCTCCATTTTGGCTTGTAGGATGTTGATGCACATAGAAACCAGAGCCAGACCGACGATGAAGACAAAGAAGGTGAGGATGGTATTATGCGGATGCTCTGGCATCACATCACCCAGCCCTATAGTACTGAGGCTGATGAAGAAGAAGTAGAAGGCTGTGAAATAGTTAAAATTCTCCTCCCAAATCATGAATATTGTGGAGCAAAGAAAGATGTGGAAGAAAACCAAGAACACTGCCAGAAGCAGTGGAAAATCTTTGCCTACTTCTCCAGCTAGCGCTTCCTCCTTAATCTGCGACTCCACTAGCTCCTTGCGCACTTGAGGCGTTTCACGCCTGAATTGCCAAGGCATCAGCACCTTACTCCGCAAACGACCGTAGACCCAATTCCATAAAAACTGAGCCCAGTAAAACATCACCTTTCCCAAGTCATTCAATACTACTAGCATTAGTGGGATGCCAAGTGTGGCATACAGGATGGTAACCACTTGCCCAGCTGTGGTATGTGGAAAGATGTTGCCATAGCCAATGGTTGTGAAGAGGGTAGCTGAATAAAAGACGGCATTGTGCAGGTCCCATTTGTACAATGGATTATGCTCCATGGCAGCTAGCCCTGTCATCTCATCATACTTCTCCAGCATATATTGCAGCAACCTTTCACAGGTTATCTCTTTCGCAGTGACATTGGTCGCAGTCTCGTTGGTTGCATTGCTGTCTGGACTAAGAAGTAGTAATTCGACGGTTTTATTTTTATCTAGTTCATCTTCCACTTTCCAAGCTTGTGCAGTAACTGCTTCAACCTCAGCTTCACCGGTTTCATTCGTGCTATAATTGCCACCAGGGGTGCAATTTTGCATCAGTTGCACAATGTCAATGGCAATCGTTTCACGCCGCACGTGTGCCTTCTGCCTCGCAATGAGTATGCGCTCAATCTCAGCAGGACGCTCAATAGCTCTGAAGATGAAGCCACCCAGTAATGAGTACAGGACCAGCACCAATGGGAGCGTGACGTGGGAGAGGCCGAAGCTTTTCCAAATCCGCTTCACTGCTCCGCAGGGTTTTTCACAGATTTTGCTAGCTATGGAAGCACCGGCCAGTTGAGGAAACTTCTTCTTGGGCGTCTGCGATTCCTGCTCTCTCTGCTGCTCTTGCAGTTTCTCCGGCGACAATTCTTGCGGTTTTCCTCCAGCTTTAGGCTTCTTTGACGAAAGTGACACGGTGTCCCAAGTTTGAAAGACACCCAAGCTGGCCCCGCCTCCTGATTGCGTTTTATCTGCCACGCGGTGCTTCTTGCCCATCGTGTCTCCTTCTTGCAATGCACTAGTTTGACGTGCCGTGCGACGTTAGGCCCGATGTTAGCTGGCTGGCTTACAGTTGATGATATGCTGGCTGAGTACAATACAATGGCCCTTTTTTTAGGCCTTTTCGTCACAAACTGTTCGTAAGCTTGCTGAGCATGCATGCATGTACACTAACAGTATTCTGTACATACATTCAACAATGTCGGCTCGCTACCGCAACCAACCAACCGCGCTTGTAGAGTCGGCTCCGCAGTGCTATGAACTAATAATTTTCTGCGTGACACCGACATGCTGTTAATGGGTGTATCGGTATCCTGTGGCGACACAGTGAAATTGTCGTTTATAACGACTCTGATTATATACCAAACCACTCCAGCATTCGTGAAGTATCGCGCATTGCATTGCCCACGGGGGCGTTCAGGCGAATAAAACTGCACATATGTAGGTATGTATGTACACTGTACGTACTACAACCTGTTGATGTGAACTGGAACTGAACTCTGTGCGGTGTACGTATAGAGCAAGCCTACGTGATGTGCTTGAAATGTACTGTAAGTACTGTTCCTGTACGTATACTAAATGGTAGCTATTGTAGCTTCAATGCGGATAACGAGCGATCATCCAATCAACGTATTGAGGTATCTGGCAAATTGCATTGTTACCTGCTCGGTGTTTACTCTTTCCACCGTGGAGCAGTCATTCTGCTTGGTGCCATAATTGTGCTGCACTGTATTGCCTTCTTTCTGCCGAATAGCAGTGAATTTTTGGCGGATGCGCCGTTAATGAAAAAAAATGGCATGTACTGTACGTACAATGTCTCAAACGTTCCACAGCCAGTATGCATAATAATGCACCTGTCTTTGTTTGAATATCTCGCGAGTGTGCGTGCATAGCGATACTATTCATTCTCAGATCTCAGATGAATAAAATACACAAAGCAAAGCATCCCGACGATATTTTGTGCCAAAGAGTGTCCGCGCCATAGTTCGTTAGCGGCGTCAGTACACACAATGGGAGAAACATCACATCACAAGAATGTAGGTTGCAGTATGTACATTACGATTACATACGTACAGTCAAAAATACGTATATAATTGGGTTTAGGGGAAGAATGGAGCACACAGTGTAAATGAAACAGGGCATCCCTGACTCATATTCGGTCCTTTTTATTGGTTTTCTCAAAAAACCTTTGTAAATGATATCCTTTTTATTGGTTTTTACGAAACCTTTGTAAAGGTTTTTACGAAACCTTTATAAAGGATATCCTTTACAAAGGTTTTTACGAAACCTATACAGGATATCCTTTAGAAAGGTTTTTACGAAACCTTTATAAAGGATATCCTTTACAAAGGTTTTTACGAAACCTTTTTTACGAAACCTTTATAAAGGATATCCTTTAGAAAGGTTTTTACGAAACCTTTACAAAGGTTTTTTGAAAAACCAATAAAAAAAACCGAATATGAGTCAGGGATGCTGTGTTTCGTTTACACTGTGTGTTCCATTCTTCCCATAACCCCAATTATATATTTTTGGTACAGTAAGTATGTACGTAGATCAGGAATCGAGTTTGCTTGCAGACTTGCTTGGCGCTGAAGAGCCAACAATAGTAAACGAGAAAACGTTTTATGCTTGTCAAAGCCAGGTTGTGCTCAGGGTGCCAGGCCTGGCTCGGTTGCCCGTCGCAGCTTCTCCCAAAATCGATACTTTCAAATTGTTACTTGTGCCACCGAGGAAGTAGAAACGCTGCTTTGAAATTGCTTCACTAACTACTAGCTACTTAGCTGGAAAACTCAAGTTGCAGCCACATTGGGCATTATTATTGCTATTTTTCTAAAGCGGCGGCACGTGATCTAATGTTGACGGTTGTAGCGCATCGACCAAAGGCATACTAGTTGGCACGTTCGATACATTTTACGTTTCTATTTATCACCACTGGCAGCCGCATCCACATCTGACAAGCGGGTTGCGGGGCTAACAGCTGTCGCGCATGGGCCTGCAAACAGCGTCTTTAAACTCGCTACCCGTCCGACCGAAAAGCATCTGCATCTAATTTATTGTCTCCGATCTCAGTTGTTTTCATTTTTAAAACTGTATGGTGCGCGCTTTTGGCGAAAGAACACCCACAGTGATGGCGGGGAGTAATGGAGCGGGCGGCTCAAAAATCAGCCTAATGATCCAGCGTAGGACCACAGAAGATGAAGCCGGAAGCGAAAATGTGCAACTTGCCTTCACGATTCTGAATCACGCCAACGCGAACGGCAGCGGTCGGCAGAGGCGAAGACAACCGAGACTGTCCACTGTAATAACTTCCACGAGAACGGGTCAGCAAATGGCTACCTCCATCAAGACTGCCTATCGCAAGTTCCATCTGGGTCGGTTCGGTTTCTTATTGGTGCTCATCGGTTACGCCTTCCTTGGTGGTCTAATTTTTCACGCAATCGAAGGACCGGCAGAGCTGAGCGAGAGACAGAAGCACCTGGCATTTCTGGACGAAAGAGCACAGAATCTGACAACAGAGATCCTGGATCAGCTGTTCTTGCAAACAAATGCAAGCACCAATGACAGCAACAACAAAGAAGGGTTGGAAACTTTGATTCTTGGACTGCTGACACAGTTCCAAGTGGACGTTGGACTGCGAGAGATCATTGCAATAAAGCCAACTGCATTATTCGCTATGGTGAATGATAGCAACGCAACGACAATGCTCGATGGAAGAGACGGGGCAATCAGTAAAAAAACCCATTGGGACTTCTGGGGTGCCATGTTCTACGCTGGAACCATTTTCACGACCATTGGCTATGGCCACTACTATCCACGGACGGATCTGGGCCGCATCGTGACCATGTGTTATGCTGTAATTGGCATTCCATTGATTCTGGCGACCCTTGCTGACATGGGCAGAGTGCTGACACGGTGTCTGAAGAAAGCCTGGACCAAGTTGGTCTGGGGATTTCGACGCAGCTTGATCGCGAGGAGAAAAGCGTCGCAGCCGCCACTGATCCGGAAACAGAGCAGTCGGCACACGAATGCAGCAGGCGAAGGAAAGGCGGACGGAAGCGAAAACTATGAAGAATTCGACCTGCCGATTCCGATCGCCATTTGCCTTCTGGTCGCCTGGCTCTTCCTCTGCTCCGCCGTTTTTTGCATCTGGGAAACCCATTGGTCTTACTTCACTGCCTTCTACTTTTTCTTCATCTCTCTTAGCACCATCGGTCGGTACACTACACTTTCTCTTCTCTGCTTCTTGCTGTGCTCTGTATAGGTGCTGTGCTAGAACGGTATGTACGCGCAGGTGTATGCCTCGTTTTTGCAGGTCTGGGCGATTTGACGCCGGATCACCCACGCTTCATGATCCTCTGTTTCCCCTTTGTCATCATGGGATTGGCGCTTGTGTCAATGGTGATAAATTTAATCCAGAACAAGATGCAAAAGGTCAAGCAGCTGACGGCTGGTAAGTCTGCTGCTTGGATCTGGTATGTGTAGTGTACTGTTTGTTGGTACCGTACGTACTGTTAGCTCGCTCCTGTTCCTACCTATGTACGAACAGCCCTTATTGTAGAGTTTATCGAAGAAGAGTTCCTAAGCTGGGAAGAAGCCGAAGAAGCCATAGCAGCCGTATTACAACAGCAAAACGAAGAAGGTGGTCCAACTGGCACATGTGGAGAAGGAACTAGTGCATCAGCTGCGGCAGCCACCAGACTGCTTCGCATGATGTCAACCACTGGATCCATAGCACCGCCTGCGGAACCGACCACTTTGGGCATTCTACGAACTTGGACCAGGAACACCTCATTCTCCAACCAGTCAGCCGCGCTCACGATACAACTCGGAAGTCGCGACAAGTGCGTGCAAACTGACGACCACCTCACTAAAAATACTAGTATTCCAATGCTGAGCGAGCAGAAGATCTCAGAAGAAGACGCCGAAAATTATTCACAAAAATCAGGGGACGACGTGAATGTGAACGCATTAGTGAATGGCTTGGCATGATCATCATGCTCTTTTTTGCTTATCTCCGTCTCGTACGTCTCCGTCTCGTTTTGGTGTCAAAAAATCAAAGTGCGTGTCGGTGTGATGGTCGTTTTGCTTTGTGCATGAGACGTAAAAATAAAATATAATACGTACGTATGGCATACCCTGGTTCTTGACGACAGTCGAAATATCCGAATCTAATTCCGTATGGCTGCAGCTTGATGGCCAATCGATGCCACATGCGATCGGAGAGGATGGGGAAACCACGCTGCGAGATAACCTGGACCAACCAAGCACTGTCCTTGCAGTCCTCAACCTGAAACACGCAAACACAGTTACTACTCAATTCCACCTTGTTTAGTTCCGGAATTAAACAACTTTGGCGATATTGCTCCGATATTCCTGGCCCGCTTCACTAGTGATCCGCCCACCGGGCGATTGATGAACAAAGATATTGGCTGATTGATTGATTACCAGCTGAACGGGCCAGCCAATATCGTAGGAAAATTCACTGCAGTTTCTCTGTGGTCATCCCTATGTACATATGTATTATGTATGTATGTACCTGTTCGTTGAAATGCGCAGATCCAGTGAACACCTGCTGCCCCACCTCTGCAGCCATGTCTTCGTCCAAGGATGTGACTACGCTGGTCTCCATCTTTGCAATCCTCAACGCTGCCTCTGCCACGTCGTCAATGGTCACAATTCCTGCACAAAAAAGAGTACGCGTACTACTATGTATTTGCATTAGGTATATCAGCAAAAATATATAATCTCTGTATAGAGAAGAATGGCCTACGTAGTGAAAAGAAACGAAGCAATCACTGACTAGTTTTGAGGCCTAAAAATAGGATATCCTATTTTTAGGATATCCTATTTTTAGAACATTTCATGTCCTATTTTTAGAACATCAAATGTTCTAAAAATAGGATATCCTATTTAGGACATAAAATGTTCTAAAAATAGGATATCCTATTTTTATCACAATCACTGACTAGTTTTGAGGCCTAAAAATAGGATATCCTATTTTTAGGATATCCTATTTTTAGAACATTTCATGTCCTATTTTTAGAACATCAAATGTTCTAAAAATAGGATATCCTATTTAGGACATAAAATGTTCTAAAAATAGGATATCCTATTTTTAGGATATCCTATTTTTAGGCCTCAAAACTAGTCAGTGATTGCTTCGTTTCTTTTCACTACGTAGGCCATTCTTCTCTTTACAGGGATTATATATTTTTGATATCAGTATATCAGTAATTTGACGGTACGGTCCGTGTTGAGGCGATTTCTCACGATCCACAGATTCAGATTTACCTCAACGCTGTAATCGTTACGTTTGGATTGGACAAAGTTTTATAATTGGGCTTAATAGGGGAAGAATCGAGCACACAGTGTAAACGAAGGAGGCAATACATGGCTCATATTCGCCCCGTGGGTTTTTCGATTCTCCATTATTATGGGTACCCATTGTAATGGGTTTTACAAAACCATTGTAATGGGTTTTACGAAACCATTGCAATGGGTACCCATTATATTGGGGAATCGAAAAATCCATTACAATGGGTTTGCAAAACCCATTACGATGGGGAATCTAAAGCACGCCATCCACACACACACACACACACACACACACACACACACACACACACACACACACACACACACACACACACACACACACACACACACACACACACACACACACACACACACACACACACACACACACACACACACACACACACACACACACACACACACACACACACACACACACACACACACACACACACACACACACACACACACACACACACACACACACACACACACACACACACACACACACACACACACACACACACACACACACACACACACACACACACACACACACACACACACACACACACACACACACACACACACACACACACACACACACACACACACACACACACACACACACACACACACACACACACACACACACACACACACACACACACACACACACACACACACACACACACACACACACACACACACACACACACACACACACACACACACACACACACACACACACACACACACACACACACACACACACACACACACACACACACACACACACACACACACACACACACACACACACACACACACACACACACACACACACACACACACACACACACACACACACACACACACACACACACACACACACACACACACACACACACACACACACACACACACACACACACACACACACACACACACACACACACACACACACACACACACACACACACACACACACACACACAAACAAACAAACAAACAATCTCGTAAATTCCCCATTGTAATGGATTTTACGACCCCCATGGGTTTTTCGAAAACGGGGGCGAAAACGGGGGCGAAATCATAATAATGGGGCGAATATGAGCCAGGGATTGCCTTCTTCGTTCACACTCTGTGCTCCATTTTTCTCCTAGCTAAGTTATAGATTTTTGCTAACATGTATTAGCAAGCCAAATTATTGACATCCAAATAAGTATTGTGGCAGATAAGGACTTCCCACACATTGGGAATGGGACAAAATGGCTTATGTTTGTACTGTACGTACATTTCGGACACGAGGGGAACTGTGGTGCAACGCCTGGGGTTGATGTGCTGTGTCATAGGAAACGCATCCTGGCAAAATTTTCGGACGTGCGTGAGCTTACCAGATGCTTGGACCAGATCAACCAGGCCCTGTTTCTCAAAAATGGTTCCATAGAGAACGCCGCGATCCTCGAGAATTGCTCGCAATTTTTTTACGTTCAGCGACAGCGGTTGAACAATCGTCTGCATCTTCATCAGGCCGAAATAGTACCATTCGCATGTCCGAAATATTAGAAAGATGAAACAAGAGTACAGCAGGAGAATCACCAATTTTTGCCACATTCTCAGTAGTGATAGTGAAGTGAGTAAGATACGCGATGAATGGCTATCAACAGTATCGATGGATTGACGCCCTGGCACGGTAGTATAGTTGGTTATTTGTGCAATATTTATTTATTCACCGCAGCCATCGAATAATTTCTGTCATGTTTCCTTTGCCCGTGCATCGTGCTGGAAACTGAGGAATCTTCGTTCATTATGGGCGGCTTGAAGGCATCAGCATTATGTACGAGTTGCGCCATTGTCATCGTCGTTGACAATAAAGCCAAAGCGTACAGGCAGGCAGAGAAGAGAGGACACTTCGCACCTCATGTCCATGTGGGGTACTGTGGGGTAAAGTCGGCTGTCGTATAGCGAATATTCCGGAGGTAACCTTCAAGTGACCAATAAAGCTGAAGAGGGCATTACACAGTCCAATCGAGTGTATTACCTGACCAGGCTATGCAGGTGAAGAAAATGGCGTCCACTTTTACCCTCTTGTCCGAACTTGCCCCACTGTACCATAGCATAGTACTGAAAGTTACAACGATACCAAAGATAACCATTTCTACTCGCGCTACTGCCTGACACTTTTCATTTGCAACGCATTGTGAAGCCAAGAAGCTTTGCGCACTATTCTCCCGCACCCGCACCACATAACTGCTCAGTAAAGATGGCTCCAGCTAATAGAGTAATAATGCCAAGAAATCGCCTTAAAGGTGTATAAAATAAACGCTATTCTGTTTAGACATGGAGCAAAACGAACAAAATGCTGAGGATCTCCAAAGCGTGAAAGAGAAGCAGAATGCGACGGAGGAGCCGAACAGCGGACCAAGAAGGGCGGAAATGGAAGCGAAAATACGGGCGATTCAGGCAGCTAAAAAGCAGCGAGCTGCTGCTGCAAGTGGCAGTAAGATTGAGAGTCGGGTTCTCTGCTTCCTCTTTCTCACTCTCTTTCTCGACCTCCTCGCCTTCACCTGTATCTTGCCGCTCTTCCCGGCCATTTTGGACTTTTATTCGCAGCAGGGTCATCAGGTAAACGGTGTGCATGTGCATTTAGGCGTACCGTACGTAGATTCTGCACTTGGAGAGTCGTAGTACTGTGCATACGTAAGTACGTACGAAGAGTATTGCCGTTTTATTGCGGATTTTTTGTTACTTAAAATAAGGATTGGCTTTACGGTAGCTTCGATGCCTTCTTACGCCAGTTTCGCAAATATATTGGTGCGCCAGATGTTTCCCGATTCAACTCTGTCTTCTTTGGAGGTACGTAACGCACGGTACACACATACAGGTATGTACAGTACGTACCATACCATTATCAAGCATGCTTCCTTTCGGTTGATTTTGTGGAAGCCTCCAGTATACGTTTTTTATCTGCTGTACCTGGTTAAGGTCTTTTGGGCAGTATTTTCTCCATGCTTCAATTTCTCTCTTCACCTCTGCTTGGTGCCTTGTCCGATGTCTACGGAAGGAAACCGATCTTGTTGCTATCTGTGGTTGGTATACACATACAGTATGTATGTACGTACAGTATATGTATGCTCTGTAATTGTATTCCAATCCTTCTGCTTTTGCTATATTTCCATGTTTACTATTTTTCGATGTGTTCTTTCATATTATGTGACCAGTCACTTACGTAGCTCTCACGTCCTTCTTGTGTATTGCAGACTGGTTCTCTGCTGTCGTATCTGTTGTGGTCTCGCTCGTTCACTTTCACTCTGTTCGTGATATCTCGACTTATTGGTGGCCTTAGCAAGTCCAGTGTTTCAGTGGCTACTACAGTAGTTTCGGATGTGTGTGGCCCGGGTCATAGGGGCAAAGGAATGGTAATGTGTCTGCCTACAATTATGTATAGGTCGTACGTAATTAGGTAGGTTGCTAGGTTAGGTGGACTCGATTGGTACCATTGACTATTCATTATCGCATTTATTTTTTTATGACGATGGATTTAGGATTATTTCTTGATCTTCTTCTTTCCACCGCAGGCTGTTGTTGGTGTTGCGTTTTCTGTGGCCTTCATTGTCGGGCCGATGATCGGTGCGTTTTTCGCGTCCAGCGCTCGTCTGCAAGCTCTCGGAGATGCTCATCACTACTACTACTTCTCCACCCCAGCCTACTTCTCCATAATCCTCACAGTTTTGGAGCTGGTCACCATCTACTGTCTGCTACCGGAAACTTTGGAAAAGAAAAAGAGGGTTAGTAACAATGCCGACGTGCTATACGTATGTACATACAGCAGGCAGGATTAAAGGCAGTCGGCTCCCTATGAACGGATGTCGGATAGACATGATAAAAGTCAAGTAAAAACTATCAACCTACAGGAGACCCTCTGGCTATGAAAACTCAATTTTTTGGTCACGAGGTACGTCGGCAATAGGCCTACTACAGTAAATGTATTTTTTTTCAATTGCAGCAATCAACGGTGCGTGATGTTTTGAACCACGTGGCTGACTACGTGCAACCCAGGTCTTTGTTTCGTTTCCGCTCAGTCCAGCACGTGCTAGCGTCAAAAAGTAAGTAACAATATTTCGGATTCTATAATTTAGTAAATAAGTATTAATAATAATTTAAAATTAATTAAAAATAATTTAGTAAATTTAAAGTAAACAATTAAGTATTTATAATAATTAGTATTTATATTTAGTAAATATAAATTTGAGTGTATATGTACCTATGAATTATTGTGGCACCACGTTTCAGATTTGCTGGCACTTCAGCAGGTGGGAGCTGTTTATTTCCTGTACCTTTTCATCTACTCGGGCTTGGAATTCACACTGACGTTTTTCACGCACATCCGCTTTAGCTATGACAGGTTTATCGTTGATTAAATTTAGATCGCGGTGCACCTGTTGAACCCACCGTATTACCGTATGTTCGTACGTATGTGTAACTGTGTACGTAACGTATGTACATTACTCTACCTAATGGTCTGTAATTTAGTATGCAGCAAGGGAGAATGTATCTTTTCGTTGGCATCATAATGGCACTGGTCCAAGGTAAGTGGAAAAAGGATTTTTATATTTCGTCCCTGAAGTGTAGGCTCATGTGAAAGTGAAAGTACAGTACCTTACAATTTCTGATGTTTTTTCTTTTTTTTCGGTGGCTACGTTCGTCGTATCGCATCAGGCAAACAACGTTGTGCCGCACAGCGTGGCTTATGCTGCATCGTTCCAGCTTATGTTATCGTCGGCTTGGCCTACAATATTATCATGCTATATTCGGGACTGGCTCTGTATTCCGTTGGTGAGCAATTGACAATTACTTATTGGCTTGCTCTATTTACGTGTGTATGTACGTATGTACAGTACTCATATACGTACGCATGTATGTACTATCAGGCGCGACAACACATAAAACCTGAGGAAATGTACCATGTACCTTGAAACCGCGCGCTGTCTATTGCAAAGGGCGCGCGGGCGTAGACAGTTGAAAAATACGCGCCAAATTCTAGTCCGCTTCTTCGCAACTGTCTACGCGCGCGCCATACTTTGCACGCGGCGCATAGACGGCGCCCGGTTATTTTCAATGTGTCTTCACCGAAGTAGGATGTACGAATTTTCTCAGGTTTTCATGGAAGGTGTGCCAGCTGAACCAAAGTTGTGGCGCATGTTGCATATGTTTGTGGTTTTAGCCTCTGGGATTGTGGTGCCTTGTTTGACTACAGTGGTGTCTTCCTATGGCACTGAGAGTGAAAAAGGTGCAATAATGGGAATATTTCGTTCTTTGGGTGCCTTGGCAAGGGCCCTTGGACCTTTAGTGGCCTCTGCTGGTAAAAAGCTGCGCTGTCGAATCATTCATGCTTGTGAATTTTAGGAAACAATGAGACGACCATAAATTTTACTCTGCCAATATTATTATACTGCCCATGGCTGTATGTACAGTACGTATAGTACAGTACAGAGTGTCTCATAATAAACCGAACACTTTTCCGTGCATATATAACTCTAGAATCAAAGGTTGAATTTTATGCGGTTTTTTTGTATTTAGTAGCCAAGGCTTCAACTTAGATGTTTACAAAATTTCAACTATTTTCTCCACATACTTCGGAAGTTGCGACGGTTTGAATCTCGAAACTCAAAATCGACGTTTTTCTTCAGTATGGAGAAAAAGTTTGGTCTTAATTTTTCAAGATACCCCTGTTCCATCCGTTGTGCTATGGTGGCACTGGGGATATTGCATAAGATACACATTTCCTAGCATATTAGGACCTCTTTTTTCATTACGAGACTAATTTTATCTTGTACCATGAACAAAAGACCCCTAAATCGGCACTACCAGTGCGAAAAACCCTCGTTTTTGACCGCCGGAGAAAGAAGGTGTTTGAGCACCAACCAAGTTGAAGCCTTGGCTACTAAATACAGAAACCGAATGAAAATCTAACGTGTGGTTCCAGAGTTACATGCACGGAAAAGTGTTCGGTTTATTATGAGACACCCTGTATGTACAGGGTGTTTCATAATAAACCGTCCACCTTCCAGTGCATGTAACTCTGGAACCATACCTTAAATTTTCATGCGGTTTTTTCTATTTTGTAGCCAAGGCTTCAACTGAGATCTGCACAAAATTTGAGCTTCATAGGCCAAGTGGAAGCTGCTTAAACACGTTCTTTCCCCGGCGGTCAAAAACGAGGGTTTTTCGAACTGATAGTGCCGATTAGGGGGTCTTCTGTGCATGGTCCAAACAAAATTAGCATCGTAATGAAAAAAGATGTTCCAAAATGCTAGAAAATGCGAATTTCGTGCATTAGCCCCAGTGCCAGGGTAGCAAACGCATTGAACCGGGTATCTTGAAAGAATAAGACCGAGATTTTTCTCCATAATGAAGAAAAACGTCGATTTTGAGCTTCGAGGTTCAAACCGTCGCAATTTCCGAAGTATGTAGACGAAATAGTTGAAATTTTGTACACACCTGCGTTGAAGCCTTGGCTACAAAATAAAAGAAACCGCATAAAAATGTAAGATTTGGTTCCAGAGTTACATACACGGAAAGGTGGACGGTTTATTTTGAGACACTCTGTATATATGTATTTATGATGGAACACCAGACAATGTGTTCTGTACTATAAACTGCGCGCTATGTTACGTTACCTACATTACATACACATACACAATAATCTTTTCAGTTTTCTGGTGGATTGGTCCGACTGCGTGCTATGTGACAGGCGGAATCTTATTATTGCTACCCTATCTGCTTCTTCGAAGACTTGCATATTTGGACGACGACAAATCCAACTGACAGACAACGATGCAAATGAACATGATCGCGGTTGTACATTCATCGGTTGTGGCCTTTGTAATCTGTGCACAGAGCAATGTGATAAGTTACTGTAGGTTTAATAATTTTTTGAGAGTTTTGTGACAGTCTTTTTTCCTACATATGGCCTGGATTTTTGGACACGATAATGCGAATTTTTCAATGCTGTGTTGAAAAAAATTATTAATATGTAGCCTACCCATCTACACAGTTTGAACTGGATTCACTTTTACGCACTGACAACGAAATCGCATTGTAGTGCGTGCGTAGTGGTATAAGAGCGAAATGCTTTTCCCGTCTGCTTCATCTTCTCTTTTTCAACGATAGACGATGATGATGACCAAGAAAAAGGAAAAGGAAACAACCATCCTCGCATAAAAATGAGAGAACGGAAAGTCAATATTTTTCAATTTTAGCTTCCAACATCCAAAGCTACCGCCATTTTGATTCTGCTTCCTGCCTTTCTCCTAAGTAGGTACTTGAGAAACAGCAACCATCCAGTGCTTTTCCTTTTGGTGTCATTCCTGTCTTTTTCTTTACATTTGCTCTACTGTCTACATATGGCGTGCACTGTGACTGATAAGGAAAGATGTCTTGCGCAGATTGCAGTAATCCATGCCGCCATGCTTTCTGTACAAGCTTGCTGTTAGCGAAAAGCACAACTTGTCAATATTTCTCGGTGGCTTAAAACTTCAAGATAGTAACGCTGAACATAAAGTAATGAGACTGTTTGCGTTGCTGCAGTGAAGAAGAAGAAAGGTTGGTCTCTTATTCTTGCTCTTGCCATTTGAGCGAAAGTGCACACGTGCATAGCGCTAAAGAGCGCCACTTTATTCGTCCCGAATGCTTCTGCGGTTTAGGTATGTTCCAAAAAGTTAGTATTCCGGTTGAGGAGTAGTGTGGGAGAGCAATTTCAATTTCACACTATAATCATGTTTGTTTGGACTTTCAGTATGTACTCAATTGATTTGAGGCGACAATGTCACCCTATGACAACAAAAAACGCGCTAGTAGATAGGGTATGTCATGTACGTATACCACGACAGATGGCCGCAGATAAGATAGTAGATACTAGATACTGTAGATAGTATCAGGAGTAATATAACGGGTGTTTACTATGATATGTCACCTCGAAAATGCTTATAACTTCTGTATTAATGAAGGGATTTGAACCAAAATTTTTTTAAAAGAATCCTGAAAATATGCCTGACTAACATGCAAAATTTCATTGATGGGCCTTAAGTACGAAGGGAATTATGAAGCCTCAAACATTGGGTCAAAATCTGCAGTGGCGTGAAAAGCGCTCGAATTTCAAAGTCCACATGGCAGAAGGTGTGCTGTTCCGCTCCATTCAAGCATCCATTCGGATCTTCTGCAGCTTACAACCCCTGAACATTGAGGGAACATTGCCGCAATCTTTATGAACATGCTTGAAAAAGAGTATTTTCCAGAGTTTTGAAGACGGCTGCACAAGTGCTGAAGAGTGGAGGTGGGCACTTCGAAAAATGGGTCCTGAAAAGTCGTCGCTTGTTTCTTCGTTAATAGTGAGCGTATGTTAATGAAATTTTGCAAGCTTGTTAGGCATATTTTCAGGATTCTAGTGCAAAAAAATTGGGTGAAATCCATGCATTAATACAACAGTTATGAGCATTTTTGAGGTTACATATCATAGTAAACAGCCTGTAAAAGGGTCATATTACCTCTGTTATAACTCCCTTTCATATTACTCCTGGTCCTGATACGGCTCTTGCTGATACTGATAGTATGTATGTACAGTATATATCGTACGTACATCCTAACATATGTAGCCTACGTCTGTACTGTCGTTTTTGTATGTATCATACAATGTAATGTATGTACTGATGCATTTATGTCTGCCTGAATTATAAGCTACGAAAGCAATACGTAGTTGATGTACCCCTACGTGCATTGGTTGTCTCTCGTCTGTCACCTTGGAGATCTCTCTGTCATCAAACTCTTTTTCGTTACCTCGTTATTACTCTTCTTCGTTCTGCTAGCTATGTGAATAGGGAAACCTCGATCATAGCTGAAATCTGCCGTGTTCCTTTAGCAGATTTATGACACCGGTATTGTACAAAACGTATGCTATAAATGGCGTGGAATGGAATGCATAACATGTTATTTTGAAAATTATGTTTGACCTTGCTATAATGAATTATGTAGTTCTCTATCGGCCTCATGTTCTACAAACTGTGATCTGTAATGTTCGTACAAGTAGTAGCCTAAATAAATACGTACAAATGCTGGGGTATCGATTAATATTCAGTTTCCACTAATTAGGACGTCCTGTGTCATGTACACGTATTGTACATACAGGCAAAGCAAGTACGTGTGCCTGCCTGTCTGAATCTACTAAGATATGTACGTATGGGAATGTGTGCATACAAATTGTAGTTTCGTAGGAGTCCTGATAAAGCCTTCTCTCCTTCAGCCAAGCCATGCGTTCGATTTCGTTCTGCAGCGCGCTTGGCTACCATTGTATAGTAAGTACTATGCAGCTAAATGTGTTTCAGCTTTTCGTAGAAACTCATGTTGCCTTGCCTCATGCCTGATTGCAGCAGGCAGGCAGGCAGGCGTTTTCCAAGCTGCTCCCTCGGCGATTCATTATTTTGCTGGAATGGAACCGAGTAGCGTCGGTTTTAAAGGGCTGCACAAAACATAGAGACTGTGACAATAATTCACATTGGAAAATAGAATTATATTCCACGATCTTGCGGAGGCAATTCGTCTGGGGATTTGCTGAGGAAGCTGTTTGCCGAGAACAGTGCTGGAAGCTGGAAGAACGTTGCTGTGCCTGACTCTGTGTTTCACTTCCTTCTACACACCGTGGAACAAACAGGCGATTACTGCAACTGAACGACTACGATCGGACGCAGCGCATTCAGTCTGCTCTGCACGTCACAGCGACAACCATGGTCGTACAGAAATGCATCTGTGCCATTTGCACTTGCGGGTAAGTCCACCTGCTACGTATGTAGGCTATAATAATTATTGTCACCACATACACCACATAATGTACATACATACACCACATAATGCTACGTACGTACGTTTGTACATGTACTATAATTAGTAGCTATGTAGCTCACGCTCACATGACGATAGTAATTATTTTATTTCGCCTCGCATTCACAGAGTCGGAAGATGTTGAGCAATATATTATGATAATCTTTGTGCGTACATACACTACTTTACTAACGTATGTACGTAGTACATGCATACATATGTACTAAACGTTTGAATATTATTTTTGCTTTTTGATATTTCTGTAGAAGACACACCTGTCCACACAATAAAAACGCGAGTTCATGGCTTCGAGATACAACGTCAACTCCAGGCCAGTTGATGGAAGCTGAACCAACTGAGTACAAAAAGGTATGTTATGTACAATTACAGACATACACACATAACATACGTACATACATACACATACATTCGTACATACACATTTTAAGCAGCACTCAACGCTGCTGTAATCTGTATCTGCTAGTACAACCATGTGGGGAGAGGTACATCCGCATGTGTTTTTGAAGCAATTTGCTGGGAAAGCAGCGACGGAAAGATCTCGTCCAAACCTACCTCAGCCAGCCATGCAGCGTGAAAAAGCCGGACCGTTCGATGGCAGAACGGTGTCAAGCGACGTGTACAAGGCATACGACGTGACGGAGCAGAAAGGGGCCAGACAGCAGCCAATCAGAGCCCGTGAGAATTTGCACGTAGGCGATGCAGCGGCAGGTGGGCCACGCGAGCAACTGCAGAGTGCCAATCGGGAAATGTTTCGCTCCTACGACGACCTGGAGATGAAAAACGCGAGACAGAAAGCCAGAAGGGTTCAGGATTCACTTACCGTCCAGCACGCGGAGTTTCACGGATCAACCACGAATAATGTGAGCGTTGCTGCACCACATGCGAGGGTGTTCCAAGCATCTTTGCATTAGTTAACCCCCTTCGAAATCCAAGGCGTCCGCCTGTCCGTAGCCACCCGGCAAACCCCGTCTACGGACGGGGCACGGGGTTTGTTTTTCCACCCCGTCTACGGACGGGGAAAACCCCGTCCATAGACGGGGTTTGCCGGGTGACTACGGACAGGCGGACGCCTGGGATTTCGAAGGGGGTTAAGAAGGTCGCTCCGTGAAATTTAATAATAAACTGTACCCCGTTTCTCGTTCGAATGAAAGATGTTTCAGAATGACGGAAGATTATTGCCTAACAGACCCAAGAGCTCGGAAGGACTGATTGCGAAAGTTGGTCACATGAATCTGACCAGCTCATATAATGACAATTTTGTCATTGGAGCTGGACAGCGTGGCAGAAGTTCGCCTGCCGTCAAGAAGGGTGGCCGAAATGCATCCCAGGTACAGTACTGGCATGCATTCATGTACTGTACGTACGTGCACATGCGAGGTAGGCTTATGTGTACATAACGTAACTACGTACATACACTCTTTTCTATCTTGGTATGGATGTGTTTTGTTATGTACTGTTGCAGATACGACTTGGTAATGATGATGTCAGTACCCGTCACACCAAGGCCAGTGCACCATCGTTGGATGGAGCAGTTCACATAGCACAGCTTCCTCCAATCAAAAAGCGGGAAAAGGCAGACGCGCAAGTGCGCACTGATGCCAACAACAACGAGGCAGCCGTCATTCAGCAAAGAGAGGATGTGTCAGCTGCAGTTCATTCACTGGATGCCAGTAGAGCCACCGATGATCGCAAGGAGCCAGCGGCTGGAACTGGACAGCTGCCTGGCGAACCGGAGCGGCAGAGACCAGACGTTGAAAAAAATGAGAACCGGCAAAGCGATTCGGATCCACAGCGTGTTGGCGCAACAGAGCAGAGCTGGAGAAGGTCCGCAGCAGGTAGTCAGCTTCGTGAAGAGGGTGGAGAATTCAAGCAGTCAAAAACGGCACAGGTGGAGCGTCTCGATCTGACCAGTTCTGCAAGCCTACGCAGCCAGGGCTTCGAACCAAGGAGAGAGGAGGCGATGACCGTAGCGCCAGTGGAAGCTGGGAGACTAGGCCACTTGCAAGCGCGAAAAAGACAACCGGATTCGTCGCGGGCTGCACTTACAGACGGCGGAAACAAGATGGAAAGTACCACTGTCAACAAGGAGAACTATCGCAGTCACGACGGAAAGGGTGACCGATTTCCCACGAAGAGACCGCAAAACTCCGACTTGCTGAAGGGTGAGGGTTCAATGGTCCGCAGTGCAGTGAGTCAGGACGCGTACGTGGGAAGCACCGCAGAGCGCTACCCCATACGCAAGCCCCAGGATTCCGGTGTGCTGAAGGCGGAAGGAAAGTTTAAATCGAGGACGTCGAATCAGGATGCCTTTCAAGCCAACGAAAGCCATCGAGGAGACCGTTTCCCGGTGAAACGTCACGGAAGCTCCGGCGTACTGAGAGGAATCGGTCCGATGGAAAGAGAAACGATCAGTCACAGTGCTCATCACGGCTTTCAAAAGGGAGAGCGCTACGACAAACGTGTGCCCAAAGACTCCAATGCCCTCACTGGCCACGGACCATTTGCCAGTCAAACTGTAAACAAAGAGAACTATAGCCGGCATATGAAAGGAGACAGATATGAGATGAAGAAGCCGCAAGACTCGAATGCCCTGAAAGGTGAAGGTCGCTTTGAGTCACGTACTATGAACCAAGAAATGTTCAAGGAGGGCCTGAAGGGGGATCGCTTCGCTATGAAACGACATACAAGCTCTGGCGCCCTCCACGGGCATGGAAAAATGGAATCTAAAACAGTCAGCCATGACGCTTACACTCCGTTGAGCCGAGGTGAGCGATATGAGAAGGTTGTGCCACGGGATTCCAATGTGCTGAATTACAAAGGCAAGTTTGAGGACAAAACGAGCTCGCACGAAGCATTCAGGCATGAAGGAAAGGGTGAGCGATATCCCATCAAACGCCAACTGAGTTCTGGCCAGCTCAGATTGACCGGCCCAATGCAGAAGAACACGGTTTCGCATGAAGCTTTTCACGAATTCAAATCTGGCGGTGACCGATATGAGAAGCGCGTACCGGCAGATTCAAATCTGCTGAAAGGCGAGGGACCTCTGGAAAGCAAAACGCGAAGCCACCAGGATTTTCACGGCGGTCAAGGCGATCGATTTCCCGTACGGGTCCCTCAAGATACAAACAGTATTCGGGGAGACGGCCATTTCGATGGGACCACCACCAACGAACGCGTCTACGGTCACAGAGTGGATAGGAGAGGTGGAGCGCCGTCGCAGCTGAGTCCAAGTTCTGCAGGAGGAGGGTCGGAAACGGATCCGGCTGCTGTTTGGAACAAAAAGGCAGTCAATCCCCCGGACGGTGTTCACGAGGCCATCGTAGGCGACTCTGTAGTCGTCGCGGCCCAAGAAGAGCCACCAACTACAAGAACACTTGACTCGGCCTTCCTGCAGAACAATGGCTTCGAAAAGAGGAGAGAAAAAGTTAACGATCCTGTAGTGGAGCCGTTAAGATTGATGAAGGAAGAAGCTGTGGCCTATGAGGCGGTACAGAGAGGCCAAGATTCGCAACCAGTGGTCGCCATGAACACCGCTGGAGAAGAAACCATAACAATGCGGGAAGAGGGTGCAAAAGCCAGGTACGTAGGCGTATGTATGTGTTTGTGTGCAGTACCCTATGTATCTTTTAGTATGTATGTATCACATGTACACGTAACGTACGTACATACCCCACCCGAGTGAGTACATCTTACATGCGTACAGTACCTGCGTGCTGAAATCTGTATGTACATGTAGCTAGTACATGCATGAACAGCAACGAGCAGTCTGAAACTGAAGGAATCAAATCAACATTGTTCTTTTAGCCCCATGGACAGAAGCAAACTGGCCGCTATGGAGCATGAGCTGTATGGCGACTTTCAAGGTCAGCCGCGACACGACGTAAAGCGACATGGCAGCTCCCATGCTCTCATCCAACCGGGACCTATGGACATGACAACGATGAACAGAGAGGAGTTCAAACAGCACATCACAGGCGAAAGGTGCATAAACTTACTGTGACAACCGTACGTACTCGTTAGTACATATTGTAGCATGCGCATTGCATATTTTATTTGCTACTATTTTACTGCTGAATATACGTAATGTTAATGTGCTTACGTACATACATGCACAGGTATCCAGTGAAGCGGCATCCAGATTCCAATATCCTACAAGGCGACTATGGTAGTCACATGGAGACGACAACCATGAATAAAGAGATCTTCGGAAAGGTAGTGGGAGCTGGTGGAGGCTTGTTAAAGGGTGAGCGGTATGACATGAAGAAACCAAAGGACAACATTGCGGTTGGGGAGGAAGGGCAACTACAGGAGCGGCAACAGCTGAGGAGCGCCTACGGAGCTGATTTCGACCAGCGTAAGATGGAGCCGTGCTACGCTGGAAAACTGATGGAGAGCGTACGCCAGGGACATCGACCCACTTCTCGCTACGCGTTCGCCAAAGAAAAGAATGGACATCACTTTTTCTCGACACACCAGGAGGAGAAAGTAGAAGCAATTGCTGAGGTACAGGTGCAGTAGTCAGCAGAAAGAGATAATGTGTACGTATTGTATGTTCCTCGCCCTGAAATATGAGGAAGTAGAGTGAGCGAAGTTTAGAGAGAAAAAATAGTACGTACTGTACGTGCTTCGTATTCGTACACTATTGGTATGTATTTGCATAGTCATAATAGTTAAAACTGTGAGCTAGCGTATTGTTCTTCTGTCCAGATGAAACATATCAAATCTAAAATTTTGCCCTGTGGCCTAGCCTAGAGTACCATACATAGGTAAGTTACCTACATGTACGTACAGTACGATACGTATATGGTGTTGTAAGCTAACGTAGTGCAGTAGCAGCTTTTTCTTCCGGAAACATAGGATCAAATCCGAATACGTACAGTATGTAGGTAGTACTGTGTGTACAGACTACAATAGGAACTATAGGCTAGATAAAAATAAAAATATATTTACCTTTGGCCAAAAATAACGTCACCTTGCGATCGCTTTTCGGCACTACAACTGATAAACAGATACTGTATGTGTATGTTGCACATTCGCTTTCTTATTCTTACTACTTGTTTCATCCTTTTCTTCAGAGTGTTGAAGAGCGCTTCTCTGGAAATGCACCTTAGGTATCTTTTTATGGTCCAGCAGCCATTTTCCAAACATATTGGGACTTCCGCATTACATTGCTGACCAGTTTGCAATTTAACCCCTCCTGTATGCTGAGATACGGCTGCTGGTAGGCCCAATTTTCCCCCCACTTGCCCGCCACTTTTTTCAAAAATTCTTAGCATCATTCTACTCCATTTTCTTCGCAGATTTTGGTTTGGGGCATGCCCCTTCGATATTTTGATGAATATGGCGTGATATAGTCCAAAACGCGGTAATTTTGGCTAATTTGATCATTTTCGTCAATTTTTATGGTGTTTTCATCAAAATATCGAAGGGGCATGCCCCAAACCGAAATCTGCGAAGAAAATGGAGTAGAATGATGCTAAGAATTTTTGAAAAAAGTGGCGGGCAAGTGGGGGGAAAATTGGGCCTACCAGCAGCCGTATCTCAGCATACAGGAGGGGTTCAATGGCGAACTGGTCAGCAATGTAATGCGGAAGTCCCAATATGTTTGGAAAATGGCTGCTGGACCATAAAAAGGTACCTAAGGTGCATTTCCAGAGAAGCGCTCTTCAACACACTGAAGAACAGGATGAAACAAGTAGTTAGATTCAAATAATATTGCAGATAAACCACATATATGTACAGACCTTTTGTACATATTATTAGAGTACTCTAGTATAATGTAAAGACAATAAATAACTGCATAAAACTTTGAACTGCTCTGAGAGTACGTACTACTAGGGAATGTACATAATAAGTCGTCAAGCTCTTTGGTCCAACCAAGGATTTGCTACTTTCACACCCACAGGCTCACGGTTTGGTTCCGTGGAAGTTGATAGTTGACTCCAGTAAATAAATATGTTACGTAAGTTGATGACGAAGCTGCAGTATAGCAGCCAGGAGACAAGCACAAAGATCGGGTTCAATCGAGCGAAATGGCATTGCTGATTTCGTTGTCGTTCTGTTGAAAGAGCGTGCTGATGGATTCAGGTGGGCTTTCACCACTGACATCCTCCAGTAGCTGCGCCTCACTGTCGCCGTCATAGTCCTCCTTACTTGTGTCGCCGTACTCAGGGCTTCCAAAGTGCAGAGTTGAAGGAGAAATGGACTGCCACGCTGTAAACAACAAACACTGATTAGAAAAGGTAGGTGGTGTATTGATCACAATAATAGAATCATCTTTTGCGTTTATCGAACAGCTCGATCTAAACAGCGGTCAGCAAAAAACCTGCTAATGTGTGCTGGCAGGCTGGACCGTAAAATGGCGCGCTGCATTTGCAGAATCCCAATTGGCACTCTCCACCATTGATGCATTTCGGGTAACAACCACCTAAAGACAAACAACGTGGCAAGTAGAAACATAATACTGAAAAGCTTCGTATATAACCCCTACGAATATAACCGCCCTCATGTATAAACCATAACCCCTCATTTTGTGACTAACGATTTTTATCCCCCTATAGGTACAACCAAAATTTTTAAAACGCGTAAGACGCGCAAATAAAGCAATATAAGCATGTTAGTGATGATTGGCACATTTTACTTGGCCTCGTGTATAACCCCCTCGTGGTATGTACGTATGTACACATACTGCATTAGGTATCGTACAAAGTATGGTGCGTCCGTACCGTTTTCACAGGCGGCGCCGTGATAGCCGACAGGACAGAGACAGCGTCCGTCTCTCAAACAGGTACCGCCGTTGCGACAAGCCGGCTTGCACTCCGGTCTTTCCTCATCACGAAGATAGCCTGAAACACATAGACGCCACACCTACAGAACGTACATACTGCACTGCACAGCACCGTTAGGCGCTACGATGTACGTGTGTTGGTTATTCTCTGACTGATTGTCAGTAACTCTGCCGGCAAGCCTGCGGACATTGAAAGATTTATAGCCTAAAAGGCTATGTACAGTATGTACCTATTGTACTGCAATGCAGTGTGAGTGTGTGTTGACTTCTCGTGCACCGTGCAATTTTGGTCACATCGACAAGGCGTACCGGTGTTGCGGTACTTTTGGCGATTGCGGCTGCCTCTGCGCCTTCCGCCTCCGCGTCTGCGCCGGAACTCCGGCTTGCGACAGCACATCACGCCGCTGATCCCGCGCTCCTTGCGATAGTTGCAGCCGCGTCTGACACCCCCCGCTTTGCCGCCCTGCTTCCGGATGCTCTTCTCGTGATACACTTGGATGCGCCGGCGCCGGTAGCAGACCTGATGCCGGGCCAAGCCCGTCGCCTGCTTCTCGTCCACCGCGCAGTCCGCGCCCAGTCCCGCCATGCTCGTCTGGAACGCGTTCTTGCACCTGAACAACACCACACGGGCTGCACTCTGCCCCACTGAGATACGTATACGGTACGTGTAGGTACGGGAGGTAGAGAACTCGCACGGAAAGAGAGAGAACCGGCTTCGATTCGCAGTAACAATACAATAAAATTTTTTTCCCTTTCTGGCCTTTTTCTCCCAACCTGACACCGGTGATATATGTATAGGAGGATGTCAGGTTTTTTCGTATTTTTGTTTGTAACTGTGGCTCTCACTTAGAGCATCGTCTACGCCCGCGTCCGTTGTCCCGTTCCATGGCGTTGTAGGCGAAACAGCCTCCGTATCCCTTGAGATATTCAGCGTCTGTCATCTCCAGAAACATCCGGTCCATCGGCTTGCACACTCGCCATCCCCGACCACACAGCTTACGTGCGTTTTTGACGTGACCTAGAAAGTCACGTACATGTTTGCCACTAAAATTACAATCTTGCATTTTTTGTATCATTCAATGCAGTACTTGTCGTCGTCCACGTAAATAAAGTTTAATGGAGGATAAAACAGTGGAGGTGAGCGGAAATGATACCTTTCCATGCTCCTGCGCATGCGCGTACATTCTGAGCATCATGAAATCCTTCCGAGGTTCGATCTCTGCAACCGGAGGTCGTGACTAAAAAAGATCTTCGTTAAACCATGCACGGATATAATACTAGAACTCTTCTAAGCGGCTGGTTCAAAGAATTCCTGACATATGCTCAATGTTTATGCTCCGTGCGTAAACGTGTACAACGCCTGTGTACAGATGAAAAAGTAGGATTAATAGGCGATGAATTTTTGTAACTAAAAAGCAAATATTGCGCGTTCCGCCACCACAATAGCAGATACTCGAGAACATCTACAGAAATTGCCTTATTCCTGACGCATTTTTAACCGCCTACCGATATTGAATGTGCCTGCTTGGCTCGATTTTGCGAAAATAAATAACTCACGTTCCCATAGGCAATATATAGCCTAAATAAATAGTTTGTCACCAATAGGTAATATCAAGTAAAGATGCTGCGCCTTGCTGCTATCATGGTCCTTCCACTGTGGTTAGCTATGGATGCAAGCTACACCTATGGATGGTACAGAGTGGATTGTTCCAGTGCTTGCCAAGACCGTCATATGTCTACTGCATGCTGCGATTGCCTCGGGTGTGGTCAAGGCTTGCGCGTGGGTCGGAAACGACGCTCGCTTCTCATCGCAACTTACGACGGCAAAGGAAAACGTAGTGAAGATAATACCTGAATTGATAGTCAAGTTGATATAGGCAGTGCTGGGCGTGTATGGATCCTCATTCTGACAGGAATAGAGGCCCGTGTTTTCCGTGCTGGCAAACGGAATGTCGATCGAGTCTGGAATTTATTGAAGTAATAAAAGACTGAAGAATATCTTAGCTACATACATATGTACAGTATGTATGCGCACGCGGCACAATGTATGTACTGTGTATAGGTAGGTACAGTACGTACCCTACCATCGCATATTGAATGTACGTAACGTACGTACACTTAGAGCATGTCAAACACATGAGTAACTCAACCGTACCGCTAGTTTCGGTGGGTATTCGCTTTCCGTTCTTCCTCCAGGCCAAATCCCGCCCCTTCTTCACAATCAGAGGACACCGGAGACGAAGCTTCTCGCCCACCAAGTACACCTTCTGGATGACCGGCGACCGCTTCCAACTGTCCCGAACCGGCTCTGTGACAACGACATGACAGTCAAAATATGTACCGATTACAATTTGAGCGAAACAGGGTTCCATTTTACGCACATAGTATGTGTTGGCACAAATCAATTGTGCCATTTTGGTTACGTACTGTCGCGTTGGCAGCAGAGAACACCGGTTGTGATGCCCGGGCGATAGCGACAGGCGCGAAGTCGCATGGCATCCAAGCAGCAGCTGGCGCCTATCTTGCCCTCTCTCAGGCATCCGCGCTGGTAGAAATTCTGATGCGGACAATCCTCGCCGATCCCTGCCATGTCATCCTGCAACACACGGATTTCTTTGCGAACCAGGCTTCATTTTTTTAACGCTGTATGGAAAGAAAAGTATGTACCTACTATTTGTGCCATAGAATATACATAGAATACACATACGCTTTCGATGTCATCCTTGCATGGAGAACACGTGTTATCATCCTGGGCTGCGTTATACGCGTAACATCCGTCAACTTTTGACGCTACATTCCAAGAAATTCCACTCAGATGTGATTTGGCATCCTCCCATGTGCATACCTGCCGAATTAACAAAAACGGCAATCATACAGAGAGCTTACGGTTATTAGTGCGGGTGGGGATTTACGACTATGTACATAATAACACACGACAAGTATTACGTGTGTACAACTCCTTGTGTATACGTATGTACAGTACAGCACGTACGTACAGAGAAGTCTTCGGCGCAAAGCTGGCTGGCTGCCTGTACGTGTCCTTCCCAACGACCAGCGCAAGCCACAACCTTCTCACTGATGCCCACTGCATCCCGCATGTCATCGCAGCCTTGGACTGGCGGTGGGACAGCTGAAACAACACATCATGCAAGAATAATGCCGCGTTCACCATATTCCGTCCGTTCGTCCATCGGTTCGTCAACCCGTGACGTGTCCGTCCGTCCGTAAACTCGTAGTATACTATACGCACGCATACGGGTTGACGAACATGCGGTGTTGACGGACGGACGGACGAATTTACGGACGTATGGTATGGTGACTTAACGAAGACTTCAATAAGAGCTATCTGAAAGTGCCCCAGCCCCCAATGCCTGCCCCCTTGGGTCCTGTTAGTGATACACACGTGTTGACGTGGAAGGATGGGACACCACACAAATTTTACAACAAAAATAACCAGGTTTACCGACCTGCCGCTAAACCTTCCAAGTCTGCAGCAGCTGCATCCAGCATTCTTCGTCCACCACCAGCTCTCACAACACTTGCAGCACCACATATCAGCAGCAGAACTTCCTTGAGGATGTGCTCACTTTGCAACATGATGTACATCACCACAAAGACTTGACCAAGGAACTGCGACGACCTGTCCTTGCACTAGAAAATGGAATCAAAGCGGGCCAATGTCGCTTCAGTCGAAATTAAATAGTACCGCTTCCACTGCTTGCAATATGTTATAGAAGCTCAAGCACGACGACTTATAGGCTTATAATCAATTTCCAACGAGGTACAGTATGTATACGTACGGGGACGGTCGACGGAAGTGTACGAATAACTCTCTGCTATATACGCGGGGGTGGAACAGATTGATCCGCGTTGAGCGTCTGACTATGTCCTCTGGCTGCTCCCACAGAGACGGAAAGAGTCGGTCAGAGTTCTCTGACTACTGAACTGAGTATTCGAAATAAGCCTTTTACGATACTATTTACGTCATTCTAGTACATACACTGTATGTATGTACGTATCATGGGGTAGGCCTATGTATCCTCTGTAAATGCCACGGCATGTCATTCACCAAAAGAATTTGTTTTACAACAATAGCTTCAGGGGCCCCAGGAACAGTCACTAATGTTAAAGAAGCTAGAAAAAGTGAGCAGAAGTGCAATCGGAACGTCGGTTTGTGCTTCCGGTGCAGTCTGCTTACGTGTGTACGTCGGCTTTTTCAGCCCGTTGCGGAATGCAAGGAATCCAACACATTCCAACATATTTTTACAGAGCATTGGCATGCACTGCAAAATTAATCGACGACTAATTTAGGAAGCGAATACTTTTTACAGAGTAATATTAATATTACATTGTATTATAGGCTCACATTGCAACTATACTACGTTACGTACATTCTATTCTACTATCCCATCAGTGGTTTTTTTTTACCTTGTGGTTACGGTACTGTCGTAGTCGGCCGTTTATACAAAATAAACAAAAGAAGTTGACACCTTGTCGATTCGGTAAGCAGCGTTGACGGCGTGTTTGATGATATCTTTCTCAGTGGAGTGGAGGCAACACAATCTTATCTTGTCAAGCACGACCAGATTAGACAATGCTGCGCCAGAATACTATCAGCGTCGCTGTGACGCATTACGCGACTCTCAATCGAACTGGCACTACGAGAAGCAGAAGCAATCTGCTATTGTTAGCGCTGAATACTGAACCGGCCTAGCTTATCCTTTCCTTACACATGCAGTAGTGACAAACCACCACCGCAAGCATACAGTATACAATGCACTATTATTCAAGTCATATTGCCGTGTTCGACGACCGGCATCGAGGGTCCAAAAACGGCGTGACGTCTGTTCACGTTTCGGCGTCGAAGTTTCGAATGTTGACGTCAGCGTGAAAATTGACGACGGACATGCGCACTTCCGTCATTGCGGCGGAAAGTTGCACCAAATCACTGCCGCCCTTTTTGGCCCGCTTGCAAAGGCATTGTTCATGTTCAGTCATACCACAGTACCATGCTGGCTGTTACACGTACGTACATACATACGATGCGTGCGTACACACTAAGATCAATGACGTTCTCCCTTTTCTCCTATATTTGGTTCTAATTGGCACGCAGGGTGACGCAATACCTACTTCAAAAATAGTTACCGCTTCCATTCATTTAGCCGCCGAAGCCCGAGGACATAATCTATTGGCAGTAGGGTAGAGCGCCGCAGCTGAAATCATGAATGAAACTAAACTGACTAGTCTGAATGAAAGAAAGAACGCTGACGAGGCGACAGGCTTTATCGTACAACTTTATCAATGGGCTTATCATTCTCTTACTACGGCATTGTTCCAGCTTCACCCTATGTAGCTTAGGTACGTAACATAAGTATACGTACTACACAGTATGCAATTGCGCTACATAAAAGCCTATATAAGACATACAGTAATTTGCAGGCTACGGCTGTGAGCTTCAGTTTTCAAGCAGCAAATCTGGAATACCGTATTTTTGGGTGTATATCCCCCATTGTATATCCCCCCCCAGTGTATAACCCCCCATTGGCAAAACATAAATTTTGCCCAGTGTATATCCCCCCTGGTGTATAACCCCCCATGTACTGGAAGGTACCTAGCCTACCTATGTAAGCTGGTCATAAGCTAACTATAGCTACTCCTACACCAAGCTACTATGCCTATAAGCTTAGCTGAGCATGTCTTGTACTAGAATAACCCTGTTTTGACCGCGATTATGCCCTAAAACACATACTTTTGACCTCAAAAACATGCCTCTACGCACCTCTCAAAAACATAAATTTTGCCCAGTGTACGTATATCCCCCCCCCCATTGTATATCCCCCAGTGTATAACCCCCCATCAGACCTCTCGATTTTTGTATAGCCCCCAAAAATACGGTACATGATCAGCTGTAAATTGCGTCTCCTAAGTACGTCTTTTGTAACAGACTATACCCCACCTGTGGGGCTAGACATCTACGCAGATGAAAGAGTACACCACACCACACATTGCAAGCACGCACAAGATAAGATACAAAATCTATTGTTTTTACTTCTTACAGTCATTTTAGACCAGTACGGTGCCCTGCCCTCTATATTTGTACCTTGGGGCTATAGGGCTGTGGATGATTCGAAGCAGGAGCTGGGGGGGCTACAAACGAGGGCTGACGCAGTACGTAAACCTAGCATGACTGCAGCTTTGATAAATGTCATTCAACGCGACTAGAACGTTGCCCTATCTTGAACACAATAATTTGCGCCAAAAAAAGAAAAGAATACCGCTGCCAACGCAAAGCTGTATGCATACACCACGCTTCATCCACTGAACCATACATAACAGACGTACGTACATACTGTATGTATGTACATTATATCTACGAAAGTACCCACTACTATATTCAGCGCACAGTACGTATGTCATGAACAATAATAAACTAACCATACAGGTACAATAACTAGGAAAGCGTAATGGTGCAGATTGCTTCCTCCCCGAATTTCTACGAGTGTTCTATTTTGGGCCCTATTGCTGTTGTCTTGACTACGGTGGCGTAATAGCAAGAGGCGGATTGGTGCTGCTGAGGCGTGATGGCTGCTTGCGTTGTACTGAGAATAGGGGAGCTGGAGACTGAAGAGTTGAGGCGAGAGCTGCAGTAGCCTTCTTTCTCCTCTGCAGCACTGCAGCTCCTGGACCAGACTTGGTAGGGACTGGAGCACTGGCTGATGCTCGCAGTAGTATTCTGCTTATGCGCGTCGTCGGCGGTCTTTTCCCGCTGCAACCACCTGCTGCCGTAGAAGACGCAGACGACGACGCCGACCAGGCAGGCCAACGCCACACACGCCACCACAACTACGCCCACTCCAGAAAAGCCGCTACCGGAGCCGGCGATGCGTCGTTTCACTGCAACAAAGGACACCCCAGCTGGCGAATCAAACCAGAAAGCATCAGTACCGCATGTAGACAGTAGGTATGTACAGTACCTACGTACATTGTACATACCATACACATGCAATTGATTACCCAAATGTGCATGTAACACGTACGTATACATAGTGAATGATATCTGAATGGAGTGAAGGATAATAGTGTATGTACAGGGTGTCCCATTTGGATATATCATGTCGCTTGGGGTTATAACTTGGGAACCGCTAGAGTTAAGACGCTAAAATTTTTTTGCAGATACCCAAGAATATGCATAACCTTGTGTAAAAATTTCGTCCCAAAACTCCAATCCCTAGCCCACGGAGTGGGCGGGGCCAGCTGAAAACCAACCAATCAAACGCGCGCGTGGCGCGCGTTTGATCTGGTTGAGTTTTGCTGGCCCCTACTTATATGTCGACACCATCCGGATCTTAAGTACGGGGGATTTTCAAAACTCCGTAACTTTTGATTGGGTGCACCGATTTCAAAATCTCTTTTGGTTTCTAAACCCATGAAGAGAAGAAAAAGAACACGCAAAAAAATTTTTCGATTTCCATAAATGATGTGAGCAGCAGCCTCTGTTGAAAAGTGGTTTTTAACCGATCGTTGGCGAACGGGTTAAACATATGTGGAGGTGGTCGATTTGATTTTCGCGGAGCTGATGGGAGAATCTTAACCAAAAATCTCATCGCCGGTGTTTTTTTGTTTTTCCAAATTCGGCTTAGTTAGCTGGTGACAACCGGAAATGTGAAAGCTCGAAAAATTCTGTCTATCGTTATACTGAACGAACTGTGAGGTCAATTTTGTCAATTTTTTGTTCTATGTGATCGCTATAGGCTGGTGCAGGTTAATACGCTATTTCCAGCATAGTCCGAGCTCAGTTGGTTAAGCTATTAGCTAAAATCTATTTTTGGCCAAAGTACGCCAAAGTACAAATCAAGTACCAAGTACGTACTTGATCAAGTACACGAGCCGTACTTGATTTTGCCCTGTTGTAGCATATAACTTGAGCCGTACTTGATTTTGCCCTGTTGTAGCATATACCATGCTGTAGCATATTTTAGTAGACCAGCGTGCTGATTTTCTGGGAGTGAGCGTAGGCCGTCATTTTCGAGAACTGGTTTTCGGTTGAGTAGCGATAGCGAACAGGCACCTTTACAGCGAGAGCGAGGAGTCAGGAGACGGGCCTGTTTATTGTGTTGGGCTGGGCATATGGCTCGCCTATGTTGTGTGTCTTAATCTTGTACGTACATATTGGAATGTACGTACGTATACACATCATACATACTACACGGGGCTGGGACGCACGTGTTGGTGCGTTGTGATTGATTTTTTCTGGTTTCGTGTCGAACAACGCACAGCATGTGTTAGGTTCCGTACGTTGGATACATTGTTCGTGCAGGTGCAGTGTGTCTTTGATTTGTTCAGGTGCTGTGTTGTGGAGAATTCATTCGCTGGGCTTGAAATTTTGGAAGATTATTGCTGTGTTGGATTTGGTCGTGGCTGAAAATGAGTGATCATCCTGCACTGGCTGGTCCGAAGAATTTCGATGGTGTTGGTGGTCTTAGAAGTTTGCGTTTGTTGGAGAAAATTCCGAATAAGGCCAATTTCGAAGATCCATTGCAGAAGGTAACAGTGGGGTGCTCGGTACGTACTAACTTGTAATGTAGGGTGTACTTTGCCTTGCTGGCGTGTTCACCAGACGTCCGTCGTCAACTCAAAGTGTTCTGCTTTCTGTCCGTTCTGTCTGTACGGACGGACGTACGGACGTCTGGTGAACGCGTCATCATATATTTGTAATGTCGGGTCTACTTGCCTTGCTGGCGTGTTCACCAAACGTCCGTCGTCAACTCAAAGAGTTCTGCTTTCTGTCCGTTCTGTCTGTACGGACGGACGTACGGACGTCTGGTGAACGCGTCATCATAGTAATTAACCTACCGTTATGTGGCATGTACGTTAATTTTAGCATTTCTGGTAGTTACTGTAATTTACGTACGTACGTTTTTGTCTTCTATTTTTAGTTCCGTTTCTATGCGAAGGAGGCGTTAGTGGGATACGTACGTATGTACGTAAATTCCAGTAAATACCAGAAATGCTAAAATTAACGTACATGCCACATAATGGTACGTTATTTATGATGACGCGTTCAACAGACGTCCGTACATCCGTCCGTACAGACAGAACGGACAGAAAGCAGAACTCTTTGAGTTGACGACGGACGTCTGGTGAACACGCCAGCAAGGCAAAGTAGACCCGACATTACAAGTTAGTACGTACCGAGCCAGAAAAAAAGCTGCAAATGCAACAGTACATTACCTTCTGCAAAAGATCGTCGAAATCGGCCTTATTCGGGATTTTCTCCACCAAACGTAAACTTCTAAGACCACCAACACCATCGAAATTCTTTGGACCAGCCAGTGCAGGATGATCACTCATTCTCAGCCACGGCCGATTCCAGCACAAAAATAATCAGCCAAAATTTCAAGCCCAGCGAATGAATCCGTCCAATTCTCCACAACACAGAACCTGAACAAAGAAATTGTGTGTTTTGCATTTGCTCCATGCATACGTATGCTTCATACAGAGTGTCCCAAAATAAACCGGCCACCTTTCCGTGCATGTAACTCTGGAACGACACTTGAGATTTTTATGCGGATTTTTTTATTTTGTAGCCAAGGATTCAACTGAGATCTGTACAAAATTTCAGCTATTTAGTCCACATACTTCGGAAATTACGACGGTTTGAATCTCGAAGTTCAAAATCGACGTTTTTCTTCAGTATGGAAAAAATCTCGGTCTTAATTTTTTAAGATACCCTGTTCCATGCATTTGCTATGGTTGAATTGGGGTTACTGCATGAGATTTACATTTCCTAGCATTTTGGGACTTCTTTTTCATTACGAGACTAGTTATATCTTGGACCCATGCACAAAAGACCACTAAATCGGCACTACCAGTTAGAAAAACCCTCGTTTTTGACCGCCGGAGTAAGAAGGTGTTTGAGCACCTTCCACTGGGTGTACGAAGCTAAAATTTTGTACAGATCTCAATTGAATCCTTGGCTACAAAATAAAAAAACCGCATGAAAATATCAAGTGTCGTTCCAGAGTTACATGCATGGAAAGGTGGCCGGTTTATTTTGGGACACCCTGTACACGCAACGTACAACCTGCCTGCTATGCTTTGGCATGATGACAGATGTTCCTCTGTGGACCATTCGCCGCTTGGCACTCGCGACAGCCACCGAATTTCCGCCGAGCTTCGACGACTACTGGCGAAGAATAAGCCCAGCTGCTTCGACAACGTGTTCGACTGTACCGTATCCGCCGAACGTGCGCGCAGTGAATGTGACGATGGAGGCCGGACGCAAAGCGTTGCTGCGCCTGCCATCAGGTCGCTATGCCGCCAATCTGTTCATCAAGCCGTGAAGAATGCAACCCGCCCAGCAGTGATTCAAGGATTAGCGCGTGAAAATCGGTTTTTTTGTTTTTGTTTTGTTGTTACTAATTTAGGCGCGTATGTATCTGTAAAATAGCTGCAATTGTAAATAATTTCGTTTCGCTAAAAATTAGTGTCACTTTGTGCATTTATTGCCACTTTTCTTTTGCACTGATTGCAATTTTGGGTATTTTTGTACGAATTTTGGAAATAAGCGCTAAAAGTAGCTAAAAAATAAGCGACGAAACGAGCGCGCGCATTTGAAATTAAGTAATCAAACTCCGATTAAATTTCTTCGTACCGTACCGGTAAAAATATATTGAAATTCGCTAAATAAGGGTATATCTAAACAGTACGTGCTTGTTTATGATAATTATAGCTAAATAAGTTACTTACCGTTGTTTTTGTAAATTTTTGCAGCTGTCTTTTGCAAGTTAGCTGCTAAATCTGAAAATACCAGTTGTATATACGTGTATTACGTCTGTATGTCATGAATGTCATGAATATAGGTAATCAACCCTCCTGAGTTCGAAAATGAAAATGAACTCAGTTTTTCAATTTGACCACGTTTAACCGGAGAAACGGGCTCATTTAGGCAGGGTGGTCAGGGGAAAGGCGGAAAATCGAGCACGATCAAATCGACGTTACGTACAGGTGTCCCAAAACTCAGCCAACAGGGCTATTACAGCAAACCCTATACCGTTCGACTCGGCTTGATTTGCTCTTTTCAATGGTGTACTCGCCGACTGCTTAACCCTTACCGTTGGCGAGCTATGAGCAGAAACGCGCAAAATTTGCAACACCGCAAGGAAATTGTGTGTTTTGCATTTGCTCCATGTATACGTATGCTTTATACAGAGTGTCCCAAAATAAACCGGCCACCTTTCTGTACATGTAACTCTGGAACGACACTTGAGATTTTCATGCGGATTTTTTTTATTTTGTAGCCGAGGAGACAACGGGGCTCAGAAAAAAATAACTCCTACTATCTCCCACACCCCCGGGGAAAGTCGGGGGGTATCTCGAAGTTCAAAATCGACGTTTTTCTTCAGTATGGAGAACATCTCGGTCTTAATTTTTCAAGATACCCTGTTCCATGCATTTGCTATGGTTGAATTGGGGTTACTGCATGAGATTCACATTTCCTAGCATTTTGGGACTTCTTTTTCATTACGAGACTAGTTATATATTGGACCCATGCACAAAAGACCACTAAATCGGCACTACCAGTTAGAAAAACCCTCGTTTTTGACCGCCGGAGTAAGAAGGTGTTTGAGCACCTTCCACTGGGTGTACGAAGCTAAAATTTTGTACAGATCTCAATTGAATCCTTGGCTACTAAATAAAAAAACCGCGTGAAAATCTCAAGTGTCGTTCCAGAGTTACATGCACGGAAAGGTGGCCGGTTTATTTTGGGACACCCTGTACACGTAACGTACAACCTCCCTGCTATGCTTGCCTAGTCTACAGCTGCGACCGCTTCTTTTGCTAAGCCCAGTTGCGCACTCTCTTATGCCTGCCTAGTTTAGACTTTAAGAAAGCTTTCGATAGTGTTGTGAGCCATCCAAAATTAGTTTTGAAAATATTTGAAGTCATACTGAAATGGATCTCTGCATTTCTGAGCAATCGTATGCAGCGAGTATCTGTAGGTGGTGCTTTTTCTGATTGTGAGCCAGTTACCAGCGGTGTTATTCAAGGAAGTGTACTTGGACCTTTATTGTTTCTGCTTTATGTAAACGATATTGTTGAAATTATTCCTCACTCTATATGTGCAAAACTATTCGCGGATGACGTGAAGCTGTATACTACTGTTTCGTGTGACATATATCCTCAACTGACTGCTTTTTACTTGTGCCTACTGTATTTTTGTTCGGCCCATACTCGAAACTTTTTCGCAGGTATCGAACCCTCTCCTGAAGAAAAACATCCCCAGCTGGAGCGCGTCCAAATACTTCTCGTTCAACGCTTGTGTGCCAGATGTAGTTATGAATTAATAATTATCCGTTTCCGTACGTGTCTTATTCCTACCGTATGCAGTGTAAAACTTATGAGCAAAAACATAATGGAAACAAGAATTTGTTGAGGTGCTCGTTCGAGCAAGAAAATTTGGGGGGCCAGCTGAGGGGTGAACATGTAGCATTTGAGTTATGGGGCCTACCTATTACTGCACACAAGTTGAGAATGACTGAAACAAAAAAAAAAAAAAAAAAAAAAAAAACAATAAATATAAAATAAGATTCTGCCTCCTCTAGGGGGCTATGAAAAAAACTACTTCCCCAGGCGATTAACACTGCACACAAGTAGAGAGTGACTGAAACAAGATTCTGTAGGGGGCCTACTTATTACTGTACACAAGTAGAGAGTGACTGAAACAAGATTATGTAGGGGGCCTACCTATTCCTGCACACAAGTAGAGAGTGACTGAAACAAGATTCTGTAGGGGGCCTACTTATTACTGTACACAAGTAGAGAGTGACTGAAACAAGATTATGTAGGGGGCCTACCTATTCCTGCACACAAATAGCAATGAAATTAAACAAGCGTGTGTATGGGGCCTACCATATGCTACGCAGGTCGCAATTCTGACTGAAACAAGCGTGTGGGGGGCTTTTCTCCTTCAGCGTGTGGGGGGCTTTTCACAAAAAAGTGCATTCATGGCCCCATCAACGTTTTTGCTCAGCAAAAATGGTGGCTGATAGTAATATCTTTACTATCAGGCCCACAGCAAAAACGTTGATGGGGCCATGAATGCACTTTTTTGTGAAAAGCCCCCCACACGCTGAAGGAGAAAAGCCCCCCACACGCTTGTTTCAGTCAGAATTGCGACCTGCGTAGCATATGGTAGGCCCCATACACACGCTTGTTTAATTTCATTGCTATTTGTGTGCAGGAATAGGTAGGCCCCCTACATAATCTTGTTTCAGTCACTCTCTACTTGTGTACAGTAATAAGTAGGCCCCCTACAGAATCTTGTTTCAGTCACTCTCTACTTGTGTGCAGGAATAGGTAGGCCCCCTACATAATCTTGTTTCAGTCACTCTCTACTTGTGTACAGTAATAAGTAGGCCCCCTACAGAATCTTGTTTCAGTCACTCTCTACTTGTGTGCAGTAATAAGTAGGCCCCCTACAGAATCTTGTTTCAGTCATTCTCAACTTGTGTGCAGTAATAGGTAGGCCCCATAACTCAAATGCTACATGTTCACCCCTCAGCTGGCCCCCCAAATTTTCTTGCTCGAACGAGCACCTCAACAAATTCTTGTTTTTAGAGGTGCAGAAGGAAGGAAACAGGGGCAGCAAAACACCCCCCAGCCCGGCGCCAGCCGAGCCCAGCGGGGGGGGCCGGGGGGGGGCAGGCCGAAAAAAAACAAAAAAAAACCGGGTCTCTCTGTTTTGTGTACCTTCATCATACTGTACTTGCGCGGTAATAAACTAGCAAAGTTGGAAAAGTAGCACATCAAGTGCGGTTACCATACCACAAGTGAGTGAATGAGTACCGAAGCACAAGCGCCCCCAAGTCACTAAAAAGCGCAACAATGGGACGATGAATAAAGATTTTATTGAAACCTCGAAAGCTTCACACAACCCAGATAAAAGGATCATCCTTGCATGATACACATACATGGCCAACAATATTACTATTATTACAGTATTATTGATAATTCCATTACATACGACAAGCCAGCAGCTGCTGTGCACTGCATCCTTACAGAAATACATACAAGTGTCTATATAAATAGTATACTAGACCATAATACAGGGTGATTTATTTCTCCTGAACGATTTTGATTGCCAATTTCAATAGGTTGCCCAGCACCGATTTTGCTCAAATTTTGCCCACATATTTCCGAGCGTTCACCATTTACTTCATAAAAATTTCGAGTTAAAATACTGCACTGGTAGTGAGCATTAACCCCTTCCTTTCAAAATTGCAGTTTCGAGCTTTTTCAGCGCACTTTTTACTGCTAAATGATTGAAAGCCTCTTTTTGGAGTCAAACGGCTCTTTCCTAGGGGCAAAATTGTTTCAGCAAGATGGAATCCAAACCCAAAACAGCCAAAAACATTGACAGTGTTGTTGACTTTGATTGGAGATTGTTCATTTCTCATTAGTACTGCTTGTGCCTGATCAGTGCTGCATCATCAGCTGATGAGCCATAATCACCAGGTTTGATGACTCTCGAAATCTTTCTGGGGGTGCAGAGTACAAAAAAGGTCTACAAAACAATCCAAAGCCGTTTGTTTACCATTTGAAAAAAATTGCAGCAGTCCACTAGCATGTTTTCCAAAATTTTGATGGAAGAACTGTATAGTAATCAAAAATTATGGTGAAATGTTGAAAAATTGTGACTTCATGTTCTTTGTTGTATTTCTCACGACCAGTGCAGTATTTTAACTCGAAATTTTTACCAAGTAAATGGTAAACGCTCGGAAATAGGTGGGCAAAATTTGAGCAAAATCGGTGCAGGGCAACCTGTTAAAATTGGCAATCAAAATCGTTCAGGAGAAATAAATCACCCTGTACCATACGAACACAATTAGGAGATACAAAACGTACTACTTGGGCTTATTTTGTTATCATACCGAAACACGCGCGATCGCAACTGAAATGCTCATTTTATCGCTAAAATGCCCAAAAACTTGCAAAAACTAACCAAGAACATCATAGCACATGGCGCGTTGTAAACCGTACAAGTAATCGAAAAATAAGAAAGCGTTACCTCTCACACGCTTACGTCGTAATTGGGGTGTGCAACTAAGTAAAATAAAAAAACATAAAACAGCTAACGAGGAAACCTATGTACGTACATATACACATACAACTGTCACCCCTAAGGAAAGGGTTATTTTTCAGTTATTAGCTAATCGGATTCCTTTTTCCAATGAGCACTTTGCTAATGAAAAAACACGGGTTCCTCAACGTTGAGCTAAAAACCGGTCAAATACGTATAGTACATCCTTGCTAACTATGGCCTCAAACTGATCAAACAAACAAAAATGGCAAAAAAAATGATATCACTCCCCTCAAATATTACATTTATACATAAGGATTGAAACGAGTGATAGCCAATTTGTGAGCGACCATCTACGGTCTGTCCTTGAATGAAATGGATAAGGTCTTTGTACCATTCGTATGGTCCTATGTCCATTTCAAAGCCGACCATGGATGGTCACTCACTAACACGCAAATTTTAAGCCCCAATAGTAGTCTCATCAACTAGAATACTGTGCAAGGTCAGTGTTGTACAATGGTCGTATCTTATATCTACAAAATGTACTGACATAAACAGCGTCATAATTTATGTATGGCTACACCGATTCAATCACAGATTGCACCGAGCGATTTGTGTATAGGTACTGCTAGCTTACATATACATACGTACAGGGTGGTTTTTTTCTCTGATACGATTTTGATCGCCAATTTCAACAGGTTACCCTGCACCGATTTCGCTCAAATTTTGCACACGTATTCCCGAGCGTTTGCCATTTACTTGGTAAAAATTTCGAGTTAAAACCCTGCACTGGTAGTGAGAATTAGCCACTTCCTTTCAAATCTTCAATTTCGAGCTTTTTCGGTGCACTTTTTGCTGCCAATTGATTGGGTAGCGTCTTTTTAGAGCCCAATGCTCTTTCCTAAGGGCAAAATAGTTTTAGCAAGATGGAACATAAGCCCTATTCAAGCCAAAAACCATTTACAGGGTTGGTGGGATTGCTTGGAGATTGTCTCATTTCTCAATAGTGCTGCTCATGCCTCATCAGTTCTGCATCTTCAGCTGATGAGCCATACTCACCAGATTTGATGACTCCCGACATTCTTTGTGGGGGTGAAAAGACGGAAAGGGTCTATAAAGCCGCTTACCATTCGAAAAAATGTAGCAGTATTGCCATTTGTCATGGACAGTGCAGGGTACAGTCGGTGCAGGGTAACCTGTTGAAATTGGCGATCAAAATCGTATCAGAGAAAAAACCACCCTGTACATAAGTCATTTGTACAGTATGATGACCTATACTTTTCTTATGTACAATACCAGGAAAAATTATACACAGTACGTAATACAGCATAGCCCACCTACAATACAGTGACTACTGTACTTACATTCGAGAACATATTCTGGCAAGAGAGAACCAACTTTCCTTCAAGGCGCCTTAACCTCTCCCATTCATCAGCCAAGCAAACTTACACAATCCGTATAATAATTTTTCTCTCTGCCAACTGGTAATAGGTTCAAAGGGGTCAGGGACCAAAACTTCCAATCTAAAGACAACATATGAACGTACACCTAGAAAAGCGAGAGGAGCTCAGGAGGCGAATGAATGAAGCAAGCAGAACACACAAAAGAACAAGGTGAAAATTTGGTCTCCAGGCACAATATAAAAAAAAACTCATACTTTTCGCCTACATAAGCACATCGAGCTGTCATTTCTCTGCATGCTTTGTACAATATTGTATAATAATCGCAACCTAAATGCGAATACCACACAAATTACAATGTGTTTTTACACGCCTCCTATAGGACAGTTCAAATAGGAAATCGAAGCAACAGGTGTCGACAAAAGAATACATTTTTCACAACGTACGAAAACGACACCTGGTGTGGTACCTCTCGCTCTTCCTATTTGAACCAGTCCTATTATAGCAAAGCGCAAGTCGAGAATAATATAATCAGCTTATTTGCATAATAATACCGAGAGCATTATCCAGGGTTGTCATAACAGACGCTATGCCACACCGAGCGAGAAACGAAGGAATAAAATCAATACCGTTCCCGTTCCTAAAGTCGTCCATGCATTTGCATACGACCACCCCTTGACTTAGAAACGAACAAACAAACCAACATCATCAGTGCCTAAAGTTGCTAAGACTTGTGGTCATCCCTAGTGCTCGAAGATCGACGGCGTTGCCCGGTGCCAGATAATAAAGGCTGCGTTTCCGGACTTTTGCGTCCCTTCGCCGGTGGCGCAGTGGTAGTTGCGCCGCCGCTCGGCTTGTCGATCTTGATGGTGATGGGTTCGAATTCGTCCTCGTCCTCATCCTCCTCTGGCGTACTCTCCTTCAATTTCACAGAACGACCACCGCTGCCATGTCGAGTAGATGAGGACTTCACACCCGCGTTCGCCTGTAGCTCCTTCTTCTTCGCTTGCGCTTGGATTCTAAAAGCATTGTACAGTACGTTACATAGGGTAGTACAGTACAGTACACTCAGAGGCCCGTTAGAATATTTAGCAGTGAATATTAGTCCGTGCTTATACTGTGCGTGCTACAGGCGAAACAACGCGTATACGGACTATCTTCCCTGCTAATATTCCAGCGGGCCTGAAAGATGGCCATCCATAAGTACAGTACAGTGCATAGTACAGAATGTACAGTACATAGCCATACGAAAAACAGTACGTAAAATAACGCAGTGGAGTATGCCGAGACCTATAAATTTTTGGAACGGAAACTTATCAGACTATGTCAGTTTATCCTAACGTCCCAAATACACAAGACTGCTTTTGTTTGACCAACTTCACGCGGGGACAGAATACCGTCCCAACCTACTACACCAGCATACCCCCAGTTCATCAGTCCAGTACTCCACTCACTTTTCCTGCAGACTCTTCGCCTCCATGTTCGTTTCGGAGGCGATGTGTTGCCAGACGCCGCTCTGCTTGATCTGGTCCGAGATGTTCATCGGCGTGTCCAGGTGCTGGGACTGGGACTCTGGCGCCTCCGCGATGCTGGCCAACGGGATCTTCATCACGTTGCCGCTGGCCATCGGAATGTGCAGATGCGCCTCCGTCTTCACCGTCTTCAGGCTCGCCTCCCCGCCGCCGGCACCGTCCCCGTCCTCTTCGTTCTCATCCTATTATATACACGGGATGTAGCCGAAACATCAAAGCCACGAGTTCACCCAAAGCTGCTCCCATAACACAGCAACGAATCTCTGGGTCAACTCATGGCTTTGATGTTTCGGCTGGTCATGACAGTCTCGGTCTCTGTTTCGCTTTCATCAAAAGTCCGGTCTCGCTCGGTCACCTTCAAATAATCCATCTTTGACCCATCGAAAAGATTAGTCGAACGACGTGTATTAGGATGATCTTTTCGATGGGTCAAAGGTGGACTATTCATATGAGGCAGGCAAAAACCCGCCAGTGTCCGTCCGTGTACCTTTTCGGCTTCGGCGGCTTTCTTCTTATCTTCGCGGTGTCTCAGATGAATCTCGGGCATCTGCTGATCCAGCTGCATCAGCTCCTCCTCCGTAAACACGTACTCCATCAGCTTACGCACTCCCACCATCGCCACCAACTACAACACAATAAATTAACATTCTAGGCATGAAGTATCAACCACACACGCGCCCGCGCACAGCATAATTTTGTATTTACGATATGCGGTAACGCGATTGGGTTGGTCGATAGCGACCCCGCGGTATTTATGAAAGTTTAGACTGGTGCCTGCGGGGTCATCGACGTCATTTGTTGCCAGTTCTTCTTTTCACTCGCTCCTTTTCCGCTCCCAGATGATTGAACAAGGTCGACGACCTCACTCACAGGCAGCGATCCAAAGTTTCACTAAATACCGCGGCGGTCGCCATCGACCAACCCAATCGCCTTTACTGCATATGGTGGATACACATAACAGACTAACCAACCATGATAGGAAAGGTGATGGAGGTTGACTTGATGGACTTGATGATCCAGAGGACGGCCAAGCAGGCGACCTGGAAGGCGGTGAAGAGGTGGACGCGGCGGATGGGGACGTGGCGCAGGTAGATGTAGTCCGGCTGGTACTTCATCGGCATCAGCAGCAGGAGGAGACGATCGATCAGCTGGATGCCGTTCAGCGCCGCGATGCCCATGTACAGGAAGACGCCGTACAGAACCGGCACCGGAATACGCTGAAACAACAAACACACTGGCAATAGTGCAGTAAATAAGTACATTATCCACTAGTTGCGCTGCTATTCACCATATGCAATAAGAGCCGTGCTCGTGCTTGGTCGCGAGGCGACCCCTCTGAACTAACCTTGATTTTCAGTGCAGCTTTTGATCGGTAGTCGACGCGAAGGTCGGCGCGGAAAGAAACAAACGAGCAAAAAAGACAACCGGGCCGACCTTCGCGTCGACTACCGATCAAAAGTTGCACTAAAATCAAGGTTAATTCGGAGGGGTCGCCTCGCGACCAAGCACTGGCTCTTATTGCATATGGTGAGTAGTCTGGCCAGAGAGAGTTCGCTGTGAAACTCAAGTCGTCTTGCGTACTTTGCATGCACTCCTGCAGCAAATGAGCATAAGTACGAAGAACGGACAAAAATCCGCATATTTGTGATTCTTACTTTACCCACCACGACTTTTCCATAGCGAACTTCTGGTGGCCAGACCATACGTATTAAGATGGCCAGCGGGCGTGGCAGCTTGCGTACCCGAAGCAGACTAGTCATAAGGACGGAGAATCCTATGAAGACGAAGGTGATGAATCCCGTGACGCGCTGTTCCCTTACGCCCATGAACGTCGGCTTCTCGCCAGGTGCGCACGCTTCCGACTCCACCTATAACGTCGTACCAAGGTCGAACATACAAAGATGTGTACTGAAGACGCAAGACATGATGGAATAGTCTTTAGCGCGGGTGTACTCTATTAAGACATATATAAGCACAAGAGAAGCAGTTTGAAAAATTGGGCAGCCAGTGCGCGCTAATAGTGGTGTGCGCTAATAGGGGCGTAATCCCGTGCTGCGTTGCGTGTTCGACTCACGCACTGGCTGCCCAATTTTTCAAACTGCTTCTCTTGTGCTTATGTCTTAACTCCTCCTGTCCTCGGGAAATTCGACGACCGTTTGACGGCCGTCCAACGGCCGTTTTGACGGCCGTTTTTTCGCCGTTTTCCGGCCGGAAAACGGCCGTTACGACCGTCGACGGCCGTTTCCGCCGTTTTTTTTATTTTTCGTCGCTTCGTACTATCAAGAGCGAAAGGAGCAAAGGGCGAAGGAAGACTGAGTCAAAACTGATAAAATTCGCGCGTGTGGGCTAAATCTTGGCCAAAAATCGCTGATATCACAGAAAAAACGAAGGAAGAGCGATGAAAAATAAAAAACGGTGGAAACGGCCGTTGACGGTCGTAACGGCCGTTTACCGGCCGGAAAACGGTAATAAAACGGCCGTCAAAACGGCCGTTGGACGGCCGTCAAACGGTCGTCGAATTCGCGGAGGACAGGAGGAGTTAAGAGACGTTTTCTGTAAGGATTGAGAGTAGCCTGTAGTATAGGCGGAAGGGGGGTACTTTTTGTGAATCGAGATAATATGCCTATCGGATTCCCCATCAAAAACTGCATATGTTGATGAAGTTTTAGGAAAAAATTTGTTCAGGCATCATCGAGATATTCATGGGTAAAGGTGGGCAGGTCGCATTTTTGCCGTTTTTCAACGTTTTTAGCCATATTTCAGCAACCGAAGGGCTTAGAGGGCTACAATTTGGTAAACACATACATCCCCTAGGGACCCAAGTCTGGACCAATTTTGAGCCCAATCGCCCACCTGTGTGGCGAGATATAGCGTCACAAAGTGCATTTCTGTACATTTTGCACCTGTTGCAAATTTAGTTTTTTGAATACCACGGCGCGAATACATGCCCTGCACGGGGTAAAATTTTGACAGCAAGTAGAGAAGGGTTAGGCCTAAAAACTTTAGTACTACCGCAAAAAATCTCTATGATTGGAATTGGGACTACAGTCCTCTCGAATAGTGAAAAATACAGCAAAAATTTTCCCGCCTTTTTTATTTTTCAAGATAAATGAGCAATACCACTGAAACTTTTTCCTCGTAAGTAGCCTATCTTATGTAGAATTTGATGTAGATTTCAAAAATAAAATTGTTTTTCCCAAAAAATTTAACCCTTACCCTAAATTCACAAAAATATACTACTTTTGCGAAATTATATGCTAGGGGTTAAATTTTTTGGGAAAAACAATTTTATTTTTGAAATCTACATCAAATTCTACATAAGATAGGCTACTTACCAGGAAAAAATTTCAGTGGTATTGCTCATTTATCTTGAAAAATAAAAAAGGCGGGAAAGTTTTTGCTGTATTTTTCACTATTCGAGAGGACTGTAGTCCCAATTCCAATTATAGAGATTTTTTGCGGTAGTACTAAAGTTTTTAGGCCTAACCCTTCTCTACTTGCTGTCAAAATTTTACCCCGTGCAGGGCATGTATTCGCGCCGTGGTATTCAAAAAACTAAATTTGCAACAGGTGCAAAATATACAGAAATGCACTTTGTGATGCTATATCTCGCCAAACAGGTGGCCGATTGGGCTCAAACTTGGTCCAGACTTGGGTCCCTATGGGATCTTTTCGCACGCCAAATTGTAGCCCTCTAAGCCCTGCGGTTGCTGAAATATGGCTAAAAACGTTGAAAAACGGCAAAAATGCGACCTGCCCACCTTTACCCATGAATATCTCGATGATGCCTGAACAAATTTTTTCCTAAAACTTCATCAACATATGCAGTTTTTGATGGGGAATCCGATAGGCATATTATCTCGATTTACAAAAAGTACCCCCCTTCCACGTACTATGCAACCGCTACAGAAAACCTTTCTTAATAAAGATGTGTACTGTACTGTGACAAAGATTCGCACGTACTGTACGTACATATTATACAACAATACAAATACAGGCAAACACGCATGCTGTACGTACAGGCACACGCATGGGCAGGTGCGTCGTTGAATGAATGTTAGGACGCTCGCCTGGAACGCGAGAGGTCCTGGGTTCGATTCCCGGTCTCATCTGGCAAATTTTCCAAATTCTGCATTCTCTTTACTTTGACCAGAACCACCCAGTCACACCCCCCCCCCCCCCCCCCCCCACAAGTATGCAATCACCACCACTCACCCGCAGCGAGTTGACGTGATTGATGGAGAGGACAGTGGCGGCGACGTAGATGGGCAGGCCGAAGAAACCGGTGAGCACCACTAGTATACTGAGGACGAATAGATCCAGGTGATAGCCGCAGCCTTTCTTCAGCTTATTCTCCTTCCGGTTCACGATCACCGCCGTAATCTGCTGGTCCATGAACAGTAGGATACAGGCCAGGAGAGCGGGTAGGATGGCAGCCAGGCAGGTCCACCATGGATTCTTGCCGAACGGATGGATGAGCCAGCCGCGACCAGAGTAGGTAGGCTGGACCACAAGAAAAAGTCATCATTTATCATTCGGGTGTTTCTCGTTCTGGTAGGGTATCAGGGGTAAATCCGGTAACCCACGTAGAAAGAACGGCCTTCAGTACAAGGTGGCCGGAATTACCCCATGATCGGATTCACCATCCGCGATTAGAGGAGGTAGGCTGGACGATTGTACCTATAGTCTGGCCAATAGCAGTTGGCACCTGGACTCAAGGCGAGTTGCGTAGTTTGCATGTACTTCTGCTAAATAGGAGTACACGAAGCGTGGACAGAAATCCGCATTTGTAAATCTATTTTACGCAACGCGCCTTGAGTCCAAGTGCCAACTGCTATTGGCCAGACTATAACAAGTTAGTTTCATACCTTGAAACTTTCTGGCACATTGAGCTTAGGCGTTTTGATGCCGACCATCAGATCCAAGCCGACCATCAGCAGAATCGCCAACATCACCGCGAAATCGCTCAGCATACCGCGCACCTAATACACATATTTAACATGCATACACACAATACGTGGTAGCATGCATACACAATCACATTGGTACTGTGTACGTGCCGCTAAAGAGACCCTACAAGTTAGAAGTGTTAAGTACCTTTGCGGGAAAGTAGCGCGAGTTGCGCGCCGTCTTAAAGCTCATAGCAAGAATGAAGGTGCCGGTCATCAGCACTAGGGACATGAGGAACACTTCGTGCATCGGATGACAGTCGCCGCCCTCCAGATGACCCTAGAAAAATAAAGGAAATACGGGAGTTTGAAGAGATAAAAAGTCACGTAAAACCGTTGAGACACAAGCTACCTAGATACCTTATAGTCTGGCCAATAGCAGTTGGCACCTGGACTCACCTTATAGTCTTACTACTAAATAGGAGTACACGAAGCGTGGACAGAAATCCGCATTTGTAAATCTATTTTACGCAACGCGCCTTGAGTCCAAGTGCCAACTGCTATTGGCCAGACTATAGTAGCTAACGGTTCTACCAAAAATATATAATAAATTGGGCTTAAGGGAAGTATGGAGCACACAGTAGTGGGCTACACACGTGGTGAGTAAACTCACGGGGAAATCCCCATAAGTAAGTATGCGATGAAGCATAGGGAGGCCGGTGAATTCACCGTGAGTTTGAAACTCACCGTCGTGTGAACACATGAGAAAAATTTTGCGCTTGGGAGCAAGTGAGAATGCTCTACACGAAAAATAAACTCGAAGTTCAAACTCACCGGTGAATTCACCGTGAGTTTACTCACCACGTGTGTAGCCCACTAGTGTAAACGAAGGAGGCATTCCCTGACTTATAATCGACCCATTACAATGGGTTTCGTAAGACCCATCATAATGGGGAATGTAAAGCACGCCATCCACACCACACACACAAACAATCACGCCGACAAGCAATAGAAGACCGTTCACGCGCTTCGAGATTGTGTGTGGGTGGATGGCGTGCTTTAGATTCCCCATTATCATGGGTTTTACGAAACCGGGTCGAATATGAGTCAGGGATTGCCTCCTTCGTTTACAGTAGTGGGCTACACACGAGGTGAGTAAACTCACGGGGAATTCCCCGTAAGTATGCGATGAAGCATAGGGAGTCCGGTGAATCCACCGTGAGTTTGAAACTCACCGTCGTGTGAACAGATGAGAAAAATTTTGCGCTTGGGAGCAAGTGAGAATGTTCTACACGAAAAATAAAACTCGAAGTTCAACTCGAAGATCGAATTCGTGTGTAGCGCGCTACTGTGTGCTCCATTATTCTTCCCCTAATTTTTTGGTAGTTCTACATGGTTCCCACCTCAAACGGGACGCAGTAGTCGAGAGGGAGTGCGTCCTTTTCGATGCCGATGGCGTGTACGCGGGTGGCGTTGCCATTGCTGGCGTACTCGCGGAACCAGGAGAAGCCGCTGAGGTTGTATGGCAGGCTCAGCTCCATCGCCGTCTTCTTCACCGCTTTCGCCTCCATCAACGTGTAATTCACCAGACCGCCGCCGCACGTACAGTTGGGTGGCGTCTAAAAACAGCAAGAAAGAAATGTAAAAAAAATCAGCGCAGGAGAGTATACAACTCGAGCTAGATAGTGTAACGTCACTATTAATTTTTAACCCATCCCGAAAAGCATCGTCTCAGGAGCTACACAGCTCAATTACCGCGTGGCGCCCTCAGTTACGCGCTAAAATGTCTACGACGCTCAATAGAGCCTCAACAGATCGGTCAGTCTTTTGCAGTCAGGCGAACCATCAAATTCATCAGTTCACCCAGGTTGCTCCACCATACGTGCAGGTATGTAATACAAAATTCTTTTTCTCTGGGTAAACTCGTAAAGTATATGTTTCGGCTGACCATAAGACTGAAATCGTTGGAACCGATCTGCATAATAGACAAAAGACGATCTACGCTCCATAATAACGCAACTAGTGGATACGTACGTACCCCAGGTGGTAGATTCGGGTTGAACGGTATGACCGGGTCGGATTCAGTGATGATGAACAGCTTTTTGATGGCTTCCACGATGAAAATAAGCGCTATCAGCGTGGCGAAGCTCTCTTCCGTGAATCGCGTAATATAGGAAACGAGGGCCGAGGCGTCCGTGGCTACCATCATGAACAGAATTGCCGCCGTCCACAGGTTAATCCACAAGCGAAACGACAAATAATCCCACCCCATCGACCTGTGCAAAATAACAGCGACTGTAGTGAAAACCGTTCCGTACTCGGCACTGCTAGCGGGTAAGGCTAATACTACTGTACCACACTGCCTTACATGCATAGCTCGTAAATGATGGTTTCGAAAACGAGTACGGGCCCCGTAGAACCGATAATTGTCAGAGGTTGGCCAGAAAACAGATGATAAATGCCGCCGCAAACCGCTCCACTCAACAGATTCTCCATTGAAGCCTAAATATACACAAGTAATAGTAATTACCGTATTTACCGGTGTATCGGCTCATGTTGGAAAACATAAGGAATGACCAATGAACAGCCCCAGCTAAGAATTTTTGGTGCTCGCGAGCTGACCCCTGGGTCCGTACACATTTTTTCAGTCCTTTACCGATACAACAGTGTAAGACACAGGGGCAGCTCGCGACTATCCGTATTCCTTAGCGCAACTGGTCCATATCCCAACCCAACCCCCCCCCCCCCCCCCCGCACTCTACCCCCCAAAACTCTGCCCTCCCTTGTCCGCCCGCTCACCATTCGCTGATCCGTCGCCTCCTCCAACAGGCCTCCGAAGGTGACGATGGGCGCGAGGAGGGCGAAGTACATGAAGAAGAAGGTGGCCAGGCACTGCATGCTGAGCGCGTCCCGGAAGTCGCTCACGAACCACGGCTTCTTCCGCCGCACGTCCGCTACCAGGCCCCCGAACCACCGACCCGTGCGGCGCAGCGCCGGATCCGACCCGTGCGCGTCCCCGCCCCCGCCTTCGCCGCCCTTCCCGTCACCGTCGTCGTCGTCGCCCCCGCCTAAAAATATGAATACGAAACGCTTCGTGTGAACTCGTGAAATTGATGTTTCACCAACATGTCATCAATTATGTACTGTAGAAATCTTGTCCCGCCTAAAGTGACGGGTTCGCACGGGTGAACTCGTGAAATTGATGTTTCACCGAGACGCCTAAAGTGTCGGGTTCGCACGGGTGAACTCGTGAAATTGATGTTCCACCGAACGCCTAAAGTGTCGGGTTCGCACGGGTGAACTCGTGAAATTTCTGTTTCACCGACTCGTCATCAATTACTGTACGTAGTCTGGTCACTATTAGAATTCGCTGTGTGTGGAGTCGTGTCGGGTTCGCCCGGGTGAACTCGTGAAATGGATGTTTCACCGACATATCATCAATTACTGTGCGTAGTCTGGTCACTACTAGAGTTCGCTGTGGAGCTCAAATTGCAGGGCTGCCTATTTTCAGCAACCAATGGCCCGATGAAAAAAACTTCACCACGAAACTCCTCGATCTCCCCTCCTCCATTCTCTATCAATCGATTCCTTGAACTCACCTAGCTCTTTCAAATAAGCTATAGGTCGTTCATCATTTGCCGAAAACAGCAGTTTCAAAGAAGTTTGCACAGGTGGCCAGGTTTAGCCCATGGCCGGGTTTACCCCGCAGTACCCTACCCTACCTCCTCCCTCTCCCCCGTCCCCGGCTTTCTTCTGCGGGAATCCGGCCTCGGTGTGTTTGCGTTTCTCCTGACTCGGCACGTGACTGGGCGGCTCGATGCGGATGTTCGGGTCCCATTCACCGGGTGGCAGCACCGTCACCTGATCCAGAAACTCGTCTACCCCGTCCAACAGATCCGCCCTCGATCGCGCTTTGTACGCCACGTCGTGGAATACCTGTTTACAAAGTTTATTATTGACCAGTTGCGCTAAGAAACTGTGGGTGGTAACCGCAAGTAGCCTACTTACTTCGTCCGACATGAGCGTAGCGATAGCTCTACCGATCTCCTTGTACTGTTGTCCGTGGCCTGTGGGGCCCAGAAGGACGAAAAGGAACCTAGTCGGCACCGGTACCTACAAACAACACATATCAAGCAATAAATTCATGAGAATAATAATATACCTGTACGTACGTGGTGAGATCTCCGAAAGTACTCGCGAGAAAAGAAAGTTACCCCGGTGAGATCTCCGAAGGTACTCGTGAGAAAAGACAGTTACCTCGGTGAGATCTCCGAGAGTACTCGCGAGAAAAGGTAGTTACCTTGGTGAGATCTCCGAATATACTTGTGAGAAAACATAGTTACCTCGGTGAAATTTCCGAAAGTACTCGCGAGAAAAGACAGTTACCTCGGTGAGATCTCCGAATATACTCGTGAGAGAACATAGTTACCTCGGTGAGATCTCGGAATATACTCGTGAGGGAAAAGACAGTTACCTCGGTGAGATCTCCGAGTATCTCGGCATTTTTGAGTCGAATAAAGGAGGAGACGTGATGTCCGAGCGTGTCCAGCTCCCCTACGAGCACGTTAGACGCTTCGGAACCCGGAGTCAACTTTTTCATAAAGTGAGCATTGCCCTAGAACAACAAGTATGACACGTATGTGCGTGTACGCACAATAAGTAGGGTACTGTGTGGTATAACCGGTGGTATAACCGGGTCTCACAATCACCATTGAGAAAGTATGCTTTGATACCGCGTTCACCAGACGTCCACGTACGAACGTACGTCCGACGTATCCAGGAGTACATGAACTGACGTTCGGTACGGACGTCTGGTGAACACGGCATGACGATCGGTTTTACTCCACAGTAGCCTACCGTTTATTTTATGCACTCTTTACACGGACAACGAATATGTGACGTGTACATACAAATAGCTGCACCCACACCGCATTTTGTTTTCTGCCCTTAGCGCTTAGAAGAGCCTGCATTGTTTGTAACGCACAGGACAAACACACACCGAATATTGCAAGCAAACTCGCCACCTACCCAGGACGAATAAGAACCCAACCAATGAGTCCACTCGCCAGTAAAGACCGATTTGCCCCCATACACCCGCTTCTTCTTGCAGAGACAATAAAAGCAATGTCACGACCTTCGCAGAGAAAAAGAAAAACACCATATTGCGATGACACGTAGTACATACAGCGGGAAATATGATAGGAGTAGGTAACATTTGTGCTGAAGTGAGAGGTAGGAGAAGTGCAGAGAGTAGACGGACGAAACTTCGCCAGTAGAATGGTGCGGCTAGCAAAACGCCTGACCAGCTGTGCAGAAGTGCTGGAACTACCAAAAGTAGCTGCCACCTGATAAAACTCCATATCGATTGCACTGCCGCTGCCGTGTTCACTATGGTGGTGATGATGAAAGGATGGTAAATGCGGCATGTGCAGGTGGTGCGACGAATGTTTCCGCTCCTGATGCTGCTGCTCCTTAGACTGCTTCCGTTCCTGTTGGTGCAACTCCTTGGAGGAGTTCTGCTCCTGTAGTTCGTGCAACTCCTTTGACTGCTTAGGTTCCTGTTGGTGCAACTCCTTGGAAGGTTGTTGCGCCGCCTCCCCGTTGGCTGTTGCGGCCTGTAAAGAATTTGTACCAGTCCATTACGGCCAGCCAAACCAACCCAAATACCCATGCAATAAAGAAAAAAAACATCCAACAACAATTCGAGACCATTTGGCAAAAGTAAGAGCACATGCACAGCCATGCATGTAAGAGCCATGCACATGTAAGAGCCATGAAGTACTGTAGGTAGGTAACGTATACGTACGTGCGACAAAACATAGCTCGATCCCCAACCACCCAAATTTCTATCCGCCTTATGTGTCAGTACTTCTGTGTGTTACTTACTAGCGTTAGTTGCTGAGAAAAAATTAGTTTGCATGCATGATACATAGTCAGTGGCTCGTAGCGGTCGCCCAAATCAATAATAAAGAAGTGAGCGGAAAAATAAAGTTGACGTGACAGCGACAGATTCTAGGGTAAGTCGGGGCAAATCCGACAACCAAGCCGCGAAAATAAACAAAGTGGTCCACCAGTGCGGATGAAACATGTTCAAACCTACACAGCCGCATAGGCTAGCCTGAGTTTTGAAAGGCGTTCGGAATTATCCCAACTTCCCCTAACAGAAGCAATTAGCAACTGAGACGTCCACCATCAGCACCCATGATTTAACTCCTTCCTCACCTTTATCCTCTCATCCACGCCCATTAGATGACTGCCCGATACGGCACGAGTTAAAAAACCCGCCATACTCGTCTTGTGACTTCGGCACTGTATACAGTACAACATACGTAACACACACATCACAATACGAACTACTACACAGCACTACACATGCCGGAAAAGCAAAGGAAGCTAAAGAAAGAGAAAAGCCTCTGGTACAACATATTATACGCTCCATCCTTTCCTATCCCTGATACATAAAAGACGCAAGGCAGCTAGCCAGAAAGGCCGTCTCATTGATCATACGCATATAGCCCAGTACGTACATACTGCAATAGGCTTGCGGCAATGTAACTAATTATCTCATCATCATTCCAAAGGGCATGCGCTGTTTGTTGCCATATTTCTACATTAGATATGTACGACGGTACGTACAATCAATAGGTAAAAAAGCGACAAGGCAAAGGGAGCACCCCGGGGCCAATGTGGCTGCTAGACAACCAAGCATGTTTGACTCCAGCAAAAAACTGCTACTTGCGGGGAGATAATTGAGCGCAGGTATAGACTACAGCTAGAAGCATACCTACGTACCTACCTAGACAATTCAAACAGCATGCATGCATGTTCTGAAATTGCATAGCCTACCTCCCGCTACTGCGCACGTATCTTTCTCTAATGAATAAAATAAAAATCCATCAATTTTTTCCATGGCACGTTCTCTAGGAAAGTCTGTACTCTGCACATATTGTACGTACACCATAATTCGGTACAACTTGGAGCATTCAAGGGGCAGAAATGTCATCAAAATAACTCCATAATCCTTATCAGCTCAGCCTAATAGTCCGCTTCTCTGTGTTTCACAGCACATACTTATTTTGGGCGTACGGTGCTTGCATTCATCATATATTGTACGTACCTTTCCTATGGAATCCACTTGAGTTGTACTGCCTTCCCTGCCCATCTCCTTGGGTACGGAGCCGACTTTGGGAAGAGTGAGCAGGTTGGAGTGTTGCGGCCACAAAGGACCCACCGGAGTCGATATCTTCTTCATCGGAATGTCTGCAAATTCAAGAAAACGTCACCCAGAACGACCCGCGCTATTTAGTAGCGCGCTACACACGTGGTGAGTAAACTCACGGTGAATTCACCGGTGAGTTTGAACTTTGAGTTTTATTTTTCGTGTAGCGCATTCTCACTTGCTCCCAAGCGCAAAATTTTTCTCATGTGTTTACGTGGTGAGTTTCAAACTCACGGTGAATTCACCGGACTCCCTATGCTTCATCGCATACTTACGGGGAATTCCCCGTGAGTTTACTCACCACGTGTGTAGCCCACTAGTGAAAGTTTGGATCGGTGCCTGCGGCGGGTCGTCGATGTCATTTGTTGACAATTCTTCCGTTTCCTCGCTCCTTTTCCGCTCCCAGATGATTGAACAAGGTCGACGACCCTGCAGGCACCGATCCGAACCTTCACTAAATACCGCAGGGTCACCATCGACCAACCCAATCGCGTTACCGCAACTTGTCCATATGTACAGTACGTACGTCTCACGCCGTCTTCCTCTCCATGTTTCTATATTCCTCCCCTTTCTAAATGTTATCTATTTCTGCTATCGCGTAAGACGAATAATTCTTGCTCATAGCACCACCCACCGTACTTCCTACATACAGTACATAGGTACGTACGTCTCTCGCCGTCCTCCTCGAGTCCGTGTTTCTGCAGCTGTTTGCCGTGGGACAGGTTGCGTCCGATCTCCGCGATGCTGCGCACGGTGCTCATGAAGCTGCCGCCGGACCCCAATCCGTGCGCCTGCGAGTGCGAGTGGTCGGAGGAGCCGTGCAGGCCGCTCCCGCTGGTCACGTGGTGGTAGTGGGAGCGACTGGCGTGCTGGTACTGGTGCGTGTGCCGCTTGAGCAGCGCGTCCCGCACGTCGTCCTGAAAATGGAACTCCAGCTGGTGCGCCGCCACCATCTTCTCCAGCATTATGTCTGCAAACAGCAGTGCAAAAGCTACAGCTGATGACTAGATAGGACAAGAAAGAGCCGATGATCAATAAAACTTACTTATTAGGAGACGGCCTAGTTAAAATAGGTCGAAAAAACTTAGCATGCATGCACGAAGTAGGGTACTATTATGGTGTAAACCCGGCCATGGGAAAATCCAGTCATCTTTGTTTCATGGCGCGTTCACCAGACGTCCGTACGGACGTACGTCCGACGTATCTACATACATGAACCAAGTACTCCCAGATCGTCCGACGTATTTAGGAGTACGCGATTCATGTATATAAATACGTCGGACGTACGTCCGTACGGACGTCTGGTGAACGCGCCATCAGGGCAACATATCTCAGCAACCAATGTACCGATTGAAGCAAAAGGGCAAAGCACAATATCATTCGATTCCTGAAACTCCTCTATCAAATGAGCTACTTCTCTATCAAAATGAGCTAGATTCCCATGGCCGGGATTAGCCGATAGTACCCTACCACGTACAGTAGGTACGTACCGACGATGGTAGCCAGATCGGGGGCGTCCAGATCCAGGATGACCGTGCCGTTCATGATGCAGGAGCGGAGTTCGAAGAGGGAGTGGAGACTGAGGGTGGCCACGTGGGGCTTGGACCAGCGGTTGCCGCCCTCAAATCAAACCAAAAGTCTTTATTCAACAAGAGGACTGAATAAGAGAACACACCAGCTCATAGCAGCGGAATGCCCTGCAGGCGGACCACACAACATTGTACGCGATATGTGAAAATACATGCATGCACTGTGTACATTGAGTAGTGCAACAGAACAAGCTGTAGGGTACTGTGGGGTGAACCCGGACACGGGGTAAATTCGAACACCTAAAAGCCCCTCTGAACTTGCCGCTTGAGCAAATGAATGATGCAGATGGTAGCTCATTTGAAAGAGGAGAGTTCAAGGAATCGAGTGGTAGACTACTTGTCTCAATCGGTCGAATGGTTGCTGTGATATACCAAGTGTCCGGGTTGAAGTAAGCTAATAAATGTTTAGCCATGGTTGCAATTGACTAAAGATATGGCACGTCCAAAAATAATAGGCCTATGGTTCATTATGCGTAAATAATAATTAATAAATAAGATAAAATTACAATTTTGGGCTGTCAAACTGATGAGCCCTGGCCCATAATTGTGCTCAATGGTATGTCTTTGACTAATAAAGGGCGAAACATATCGTTGGGTTGCTGCTTTTGCAATTGGTGCCTGTTATTGCATGTTCTGTTTGTACATTTAGCCTATTACGTCTACAATCGTTAAAATTTTTATTACCCCCGTGTCCGGGTTTACCCCACAGTACCCTACCTACCTCCTCCACGTCCTCCTCGAACTTGACCCATCGGGCCGTCTCCCTCCACTCCATGTTCTCCCCCGAGCCGTATAGCTCCTCCATCTCCGTGAAGAGCGGGTGCTGCAGGAGCTCCGAGCCCCCGCCCTCCTCCGCCCCATCCTCGCCCCGACACTCCTCCAGCAGAAACTGCACGCGCTGGCCGGGAGCTAAAACAGAGACATATAGTTCCAAGAATATATAAATGGGCTTAGGGGAAGAATGGAGGACGTAGTGCAAAAAACGAGGGAATTACTGGGAAAGATTGGCCCCAACAAAGTGGATCCTATTTATTGGATATCCCAATCTCAAGTGATTGGCTCGTTTCTTTTCACTACGTCCGCCATTCTTCTCCATATTGACTGTCCGAGCGCTGCTCGGAAAGGCGGAAAGAGGTCCTCCATCATGATTTTTAGCGGACCTGCACGAAAGTAGGGCGCGCGCGTAGACAGTTGCGAAAAGACGCAACACAAGTTCCCTTTCAGCAGTTGGAAGCGTGCCAAGTCTACTCCTCTCCTTTCGCAACTCTACGTGCGTGCGCCGTTAGACCGCTATTTCAGAGGACACTACAAAATTATGGCGGAGAACCTTTTTCAGCGCCTCCTGCTGCAAGAGTGTACGAGCTCGTCAATACCTACCAGCAAGAACTGACAACCTGGCTCTTGCCAGACCAGCAGAGCTCTTACCCATGGATTTCTTGTGTTCCAGCTGCGGATCCAAGATCTCGGTGTCCTGATCTTCCAGACCGGCCGGCGTCTTGCCGCCCTGCTTGTGTCTGCCGCGTCGGTGTCGCCCGCGATGATGCTTCTTCGGCGTCGGCATGTGAATGCCGATCCCGATCCAAATGCTGTCCCGATGCCCTGCAAACACACATGTATATAGTACATAGGTAGGTAACAACTCAAGGCGGATTTTTACTCGGTTTTTTTATGTGCGTATATTTGTGACGCTGATCGCATAAAAAAACCGAGAAAATCCCGCCTTCACTCACGTATGGTCAATAGCAGAAAATGGTGGGCATGGCTGGACAAAAGCTGGGGTGTATGCCAGCTACTGTACATTACATAGTAAGCTTACTGGTGTCTCCAGCATCATTGAAGCAGCCATTGGCCTTTACTGACTGAGCTCGTTCATCTCTCACTGCTTCCTCGCACACCGGGAGCTCCGAAGATTCCGAATAGGAGTTCATCAACGTCGTCATTCCTGGACTGCTGGGCTCTGTCTTCGTATGTTATGTATCCCGGTCAAATTATACAGTTTAATCAGCAGTCTTGTCTAAAGGGTTCGGTTTCAGACGTACAGTACGTAGGTAAGGGAGGGATGTATGATCACATTCGGTACATTGCGAAGGTGAGTTGCGTAGAATGAATAGTGATGTAGAATTGTCTGCAGAATATATGTAGTACTTGATAGGCATGCGATCAGCAGCCTGAAACAAAAAAACAAAACGTAGTCTTAATGATCATGAGCCTTTTGGGAAGGCACACTGCCTAGATTGTTCCACCGACAGTGCCAGAAAGAACAAGAAGTTTTAATGCGCGCAAATTGCCGGCATAAAACGCCGACGACCTTTTCAACTTTTCTTCTGGCACGTCAAGTGGCAATAAATGTCACCAAACCACTCTGTCATGAGAAGCCGAGACACTTCAGGCCCGATTTTACTCCAAGTGATCATCATCAGGATAGTGGTTACAGTTTTTTAGGGTATCTTGGGGCAATTAGGACCGTTTTGGCCCACACCTCTAAAAAAGGAGAAAAGTCTAGACAACTGTGACACGAGAAGAACAGTGGTATTGACGTCAAACTTGCACCACCAATGTACTGTAGGATGAAAATATTGGGACAATCGAAGAAAAAAATTGTCCCGCCAATTGGCATCATTCCAATTTTGACAGAGCTCTGCAGCCAAACAATGCCATTCGAATTTACCCCAGTTTACCCTACACTGCGGTGTGACGCGCGCGCTAACGACAGAGTGAACAAGTTTTACCGCACTGAAAGGTCCCGGGCGCAGAAAAAAGGGTGAAATTCGGCATACCTACCAATCAACTAAAAATAAATAAGAAAAACCTTTCCATCATACAATACAACGTCGTTCGTGCCGTGATGATATTATGATGGCGACACTCTCGATATCAATTACAAGCAAACATACCTAGCAGACGTCAATCGCTTTAGCCAAGGGGAAAAACAGGAGATCGTAACTCATCCGCAAATGACTTTTTTGAAGTCATAACGACGGGATGCCAAGTACAAAACATTACCGCAAAGTGAACAAGAGATACAAATCTAAAACTCCAATAAATATTTCATTGTAAATTTATCGTCCACAAAACGCGTGCCAGTCTGCCACTGCCTCCCTCAAAACAGTCAGTCAGGTGCCACTCTTTATTTATCCTGCCACAGACAAATTTGTTGGCGAGGGCGACCCAGACAAAATAATGGATGAGGACTACATACTCACACAGACAAGGACGGGCCACAAGACAAGACAGGCGAAAGGCCGCACAGAAAACAGAGAGGTGGGATGGAATCAGCTGATCTGTCTGGCTTGCCTGGCACAGGCATCCATATGTATGTCGTACGACTCACATACAGTACATACTAGAATTCGTGAAGTGCTCGCTCACGGAGCAAAAGAATTTTGGGGCCAAACCGGATGGCGTGTGTAGAGGGCCTAATTTGTACCACATGCAAGTATGAATTGACTGAAACAAGCGTTTGGAAGGGGCCAAATGATGCTACATGCAAGTTGCAAAGGACTGAAACAAGCGTGTGTAAGGGGCCTTCTGCTGCTACACGCAAGTTGCAAAGGACTGAAACAAGCGTGTGTAAGGGGCCTACTGCTGCTACACGCAAGTTTCAAAGGACGGAAACAAGCGTGTGTAGGGGGCCTAATGCTGCTACACGCAAGTTGCAAAGGACGGAAACAAGCGTGTGTAGGGGCCTACTGCTGCTACACGCAAGTTTCAAAGGACTGAAACAAGCGAGTGTTGGGGCCCTCACAAAAGCATGCGTTCATTGACCGTTTGGGGCTAACACAAAAGCGTGCGTTCATGGACCATCTGTGGGCCATCAGAAAAGCTTGCGTTCATGGATCTTGTTGGGCCCATCAGAAAAGCGTGCGTTCATGGCCCCAACAACGTTTCTGCCAATGACTGAAACTAGAACAAGGATCTGGTATCAACATCTGCTTAGCAAAAACGTTGTTGGGGCCATGAACGCACGCTTTTCTGATGGGCCCAACAAGATCCATGAACGCAAGCTTTTCTGATGGCCCACAGATGGTCCATGAACGCACGCTTTTGTGTTAGCCCCAAACGGTCAATGAACGCATGCTTTTGTGAGGGCCCCAACACTCGCTTGTTTCAGTCCTTTGAAACTTGCGTGTAGCAGCAGTAGGCCCCTACACACGCTTGTTTCCGTCCTTTGCAACTTGCGTGTAGCAGCATTAGGCCCCCTACACACGCTTGTTTCCGTCCTTTGAAACTTGCGTGTAGCAGCAGTAGGCCCCTTACACACGCTTGTTTCAGTCCTTTGCAACTTGCGTGTAGCAGCAGAAGGCCCCTTACACACGCTTGTTTCAGTCCTTTGCAACTTGCATGTAGCATCATTTGGCCCCTTCCAAACGCTTGTTTCAGTCAATTCATACTTGCATGTGGTACAAATTAGGCCCTCTACACACGCCATCCGGTTTGGCCCCAAAATTCTTTTGCTCCGTGAGCGAGCACTTCACGAATTCTAGTTTCAATCCTTTCTTTGCTCAGGTTGGTAATAAAAAGAACACCACAAATGCAAACGACTGATACTAGAACGACGATATGGTTTCACCATCTGCTTACCAAAAACGTTGATGGGGCCATGAATGCATGCTTTTGTGATGGCCACACACGCTTGTTGTTCCAGTCATTAGCTATTTGCATGGAACAGCAGGATGGCCCCCACAAACGCTTGTTTCAGTCATTCGCTATTAGTGTGGAACAGCAAGAAGGCCCCCACACACGCTTGTTTCAGTCATTTGCTATTTGTGTGGAACAACAGGAAGGCCCCACACACGCTTGTTTCAGTCATTGCTACTTCTTTGCTGTAGCATGAAGGCCCCCAACATACGCTTGTTTCAGGCACTTGCTACTTGCTTATCATACGTCATATTGTTGTGCATAACCCATTGCATTTTCTGCAAAGTTGAACCGTATTACATATGGTTGGATGAAAAACTCGAGCAATTTTTGCTCCACTTCTTAAACCATATTCGAGTAAATATGGTTCACTGAAATGTTTGGCTCCACCTGTCCTTATCGAATGGTATTGGAATGCTCTGACTGAACACGATTCAGCAAAAAAAGCTGAGAGGCATATTTGAATATGGTTCAGCACAGGCGAATATGGTTCAGTGTAACAACCAGAGACACGTGAACTGCACATGTCGCCAGTTTGGTTCAGCCGAATACGGTTCACTGAGCACTCGCGATGAGCCGTAATTGGTGAACCATTAGGAAAATTGCAAAAAAATTGACAAATACAGTTGAAGGATTTTTGTGCCATATTCATCGAATATGGTTGGTTGAAAAACTCGAGCACAGGCGAAAATGGCCTGGTATGTGTACCACAGAAAGTGCAATGGGATAATGTAGGTGTACGTACAGTACGTGGAGCATTGTAAGGGCTGCGCTAATGAGATACTTTCCCCATAGCGCAAGGTTAGGTGCCTGTGTGGTTTACGAACAGTAACAAGCAAATGCCCATACTATGCCCAAGTGCACCGAAGTTACTTGGGACACAGTTGCGTCACCAGTTCGGTTCAGCCGAATACGGTTCACTGAGCAATCGCGCTGAGCAGTATTGATGAACCGTTAGGAAAATTGCAAAAATTGACGAATATGGTTGAAGGATTTTTCTGTTTTCAGTATCACAGAATGTTCAGTGTGAATATGGCAGGGTGAAAAACTCGAGCACAGGCGAAAATGGCCTGGTGTACCACAGAAAGTGCAATGGGATAATGTAGGTGTATGTACAGTTCGCGGTCACTTCATTGCAGTTTTTTTCATTGCGGACATTTCGTTGCGGACCTTTCGTTGCCGCGGTCCTTTCGTTGCGAGAACTTTCATTGTGGTCACTTCGTTGCCGGTCATTTCGTTGCGGACATTTCATTGCCGCCGTCCCCCGGTCCTTTTGTTGCGAGAACTTTCGTTGCGGGTTTTTTTCATTGCCGGGCATTTCGTTGCTGGTTTAGTTTTGGTCATTTCGTAGCGAGTATTTTCGTTGCCGTTCATTTCGTTGCGAGATTTACCTAAGCCTAAGCCTAAGCCTAGCCTGCGACGAAGTGAATGGCAACGAAAGTATTCGCAATGAAATGACCAACACTAGACCGGCAACGAAAATACCCGCACTGAAAGTTCTCGCAATGAAAGGACTGGGGGACAGCGGCAACAAAATGTCCGCAACGAAAAAAACCGCAACGAAGTGACCACAACGAAGTTCTCGCAATGAAAGGACCGCGGCAATGAAAGGTCCGCAACGAAATGTCCGCAACGAAGTGACTGGCAAGCAAGTGACCATATCCCATATGTACAGTACGCGGAGCATTGTAAGGGCTATGCTAATGAGATAACTTTCCCCATAGTGCAAGATTCCTCTCGTCAAGACGCGTTGAATGGTGTGCCGCATGTTGAAAAACACCCAGTGGTTCCTTCGGAACACCCAAATCGCATGGTTTTTGGGGCGTTCTTCTGCGTGTCATACTGCGCCGAATACAAGAGCTTTGGCGCTGCCGTTTGGTGTATGTGTAGAGGAAGGGTTGTTCTATATTTACATGATAAGTGATCACTCTTATCTTGCACACAACGGCTATGAGGAAGCCTCAAAGTTGGCTCCGAAACAGGGCCTGAGACCTTAACCCATATTCGAGCGGATATGGTTCACTGAAATGTGAAATGTTTGGCTCCACATCGAACCGTATTCGAACGCTCTTACTGAATACGCTTCAGCAAAAAATCACCGAGGCATATTCGCTAGGCCGAATTCGCTCAGGCTGAGTGTGAATATGGTTCAGCACAGGCGAATACAGTTCAGTAACAACCGAAGACACCTGAACTGTGCACGCCACCAGTACGGTTCAGCCAAATACAGTTCACTGAGCAATCGCGCTGTGCCATATTGAATTGGTGAACCATTAGGAAAATTGCAAAAATTGACAAATACAGTTGACGGATTTTGCATGTATCTATGTATCTGCATGTAGCAAGCTATGCAGATGAAATTTTGCATGTATCTAAGTTGAATCCTTGGCTACACAATAGAAAAACCGCATTGAAATCTGAGCTTTAAAGGGGAACTTTGCGCGGAAAATTCGGGGTAAGCCTGCGTGCTTCGTTAGATATAGCATAAAAAGTGCTTCAAAACGCACCAAGTCACATCCCTCTACGTTGCGTCGTTCTTGAGTTACAGGCAAAACACTGATCTGTGAACAGGAAATCGCACGCCAGAGCATGTAGCGCGATAACCATTACACAGATCGGAGTAATTTTTTTCCACCATGTGCTCCGTGTGGTGTTCTACCTTTTTGTTGTATAAAGTTTTGCTGTATCTTCACTGCCTGTGGCATGGGAAGCCAAAAACCGTGTGTCATTGCGCAGTTTAGCACATAAAAAGCATGGATTCAAGTAGTCCATGGTAAAATTTTTCGCAGTAGTCAAAAGAGAAATGTACAGATAAAAGGGCATGAGGAGAAAATCAAATGTAACATGGCGCCATTTTTGATGTAAACAATTTTACCATGGACTACTTGAATCCATGCTTTTTATGTGCTAAACTGCGCAAGGACACACGGTTTTTGGCTTCCCATGCCACAGGCAGTGAAGATACAGCAAAACTTTATACAACAAAAAGGTAGAACACCACACGGAGCACATGGTGGGAAAAAAATTACTCCGATCTGTGTAATGGTTATCGCGCTACATGCTCTGGCGTGCGATTTCCCATTCACAGATCAGTGTTCTGCCTGTAACTCAAGAACGACGCAACGTAGAGGGATGGGACTTGGTGCGTTTTGAAGCACTTTTTATGCTCTATCTAATGAAGCATGCAGGCTTACCCCAAATTTTCCGCAAAAAGTTCCCCTTTAACTCAAGAGTTTATACCGCGGAAACCCCGGAGTTTATTATGGGACACTCTGTATATTACTAGGGTAGGCCACCCTGCGCATGAGCAAATAACGAATATAAAATATAATATTCATATAAAATAATAATATAAATAATAATATAAATAATAATAATAATATAAATAATGATAATATTTGTATAAAATTTCAAAAAAGCGACAAAAATTGTACTCAGCTACATAAATTGTGGCACTAACCGAAACTGGACAGCAACGTATTGCAGAAGTCTCAATATGATTGGAAAACGGCTACTGGACCATAACGAAGGTGTCCAAGGTGCATTTCCACAGAGGCACTCTCCAACACAGTCCGCAATTGAATTACATGGATATTAGACATAAACTTAAATCTTGCCAGTGGTCCGATCTTTTGATCTTGCCCCCAGTCCTTTCACCGGTCGTATCATACATTGTATTGTTGTGCATAACCCATTTGCATTTTCTGCAAAGTTGACTGGGTGAAAAACTCGAGTAATTTTTGCTCCACTTTTTAAACCGTATTCGAGCGGATATGGTTCATTGAAATGTTTGGCTCCACCTGTCTTTATCGAACGGTATTTGAACGCTCTGACTGAACACGGTTCAGCAAAAAAAGCCGAGAGGCATATTTGCTAGGCCGTATTTGCTCAGGCTGAGCCACTAGCCACATGCGAAACTGTTCAGCACAGGTGAATACGGTTCAGTAACAACCAGAGACACGTGAACTGTGCACGTCGCCAGTTCGATTCAGCTGAATACGGTTCACTGAACAATCGCGCTGAGCCGTATTGGTGAACCGTTAGGAAAATTGCAAAAATTGACGAATACGGTTGAAGGATTTTTCTGTTTTTTAAGTGTCACAAAGTTTTCAGTGCGAATATGGTGGGTGAAAAACTCGAGCACAGGCGAAAATGGCCTGGTTTGTGTACCACAGAAAGTACAATGGGATAATGTAGGTGTACGTACAGTACGCGGAGCATTGTAAGGGCTACGCTAATGAGATACCTTCCCCATAGCGAAATGTGAAATGTTTGGCTCCACCTGTCTTTATCGAACCATATTCGAACGCTCTGACTGAATACGGTTCAGCAAAAAATAACACATTGCATAGCATTGCACCTTGCATAGCATAACACATTGCATTTTCTGACCATGTACAGTAGGGTGAAAAACTCGAGCAATTTTTGCTCCAATTTTTAAGGGCTCAGGGCCCTGTTTTTCTGAGCGGGGACTCCTGTACTACTACTACTGTAATGTTTCGTGTATAGCCCCCTGGGGCTATATGATCGGTAAGCCCCGATTAGGGGGGTGGGGGCTATATTCGAGGCGGGGCTATACAAAAGGGGGGTTATATAAGAGGGCATTTTGCATTAGTGACCAAAGTAAGGTAATTTGACCCCCTGAACTCGTTTTTATGGCTTATTTTGCCTTTACACAAGCTAAAGTGGTCTAAAACAGGCTGCTCTTGCGCAAAAATTATCATTTTTGACATGGACTGGCCATTTTTGCTGAGGTGGTCAAGAGGGGTGAAAATCAAAATGTATCCCAAACTGTCCCAAATGATGCGCCATCAACTCCTATGGCTAGAAACACGCAGAAACGCTGTTTTTAGCTGTAAAAACCTTCGTTTTCGTCGTTTTTCGCGGTCTTTGATATGGGGCTACATACGAGTACAAATGACGATAGGCACCGATTAGGGGGCTACATACGAGGGGGGCTATATTCGAGGGGGGGGGGCAATACACGAAACATTACAGTAGTGAAGTATCTATCTGGTGATATCTAATTCCTGCTGTTTTCACTTCCTGACACCATACGATCATTCGTCTGCTTGTTTTCCGTTTGCTGTTTCCGCTCCAGTCCCGCTCTCTGCGCTCTTCTTCGTACTATGCAGGGACAACTGTCTATGCATGGACTTCTGGATAATTAGGTCCAGGTCTCTCCTGAGCCAACGAAAGCGAGTTGAGAGGAGATCAAGATATCATTCGAAAGCTTGTTACAAAATCTCTTTAACGCGCCATAGTGCGCCTCTTGAAACGGCCTCTCCATGGCGCTATTCTTGATTGAAACGATAACTTTTTCAAACACGTTTTTCTTGGATAACTTTGCGTAGAGGCAACGTAGAGAGGCGCTGCAGGTACCGATCGATTCGTCTCGTCAAGACGCGTTGAATGGTGTGCCGCATGTTGGAAAATACCCAGTGGTTCCTTCGGAACACCCAAATCGCATGGTTTTTGGGGCGTTCTTCGGCGTGTCGTACTGCGCCGAATACAAGAGCTTTGGCGCTGCCGTTTGTGTATGTGTAGAGGAAGGGTTGTTCTATATTTACATGATAAGTGATCACTCTTATCTTGCATACAACGGCTACGAGGAAGCCTCAAAGTTGGCTCCGAAACAGGGCCCTGAGACCTTAAACCATATTCGAGCGGATATGGTTCACTGAAATGTGAAATGTTTGGCTCCATATCGAACCGTATTCGAACGCTCTTACTGAATACGCTTCAGCAAAAAATCACCGAGGCATATTCGCTAGGCCGAATTCGCTCAGGCTGAGTGTGAATATGGTTCAGCACAGGCGAATACAGTTCAGTAACAACCGGAGACACCTGAACTGTGCACGCCACCAGTACGGTTCAGCCAAATACAGTTCACTGAGCAATCGCGCTGTGCCATATTGAATTGGTGAACCGTTAGGAAAATTGCAAAAATTGACAAATACAGTTGAAGGATTTTTCAGTGTCACAAAATGTTCAGTGTGCCATATTCATCGAATATGGTTGGTTGAAAAACTCTAGCACAGGCGAAAATGGCCTGGTTGTGTACCACAGAAAGTACAATGGGATAATGTAGGTGTACGTACAGTACGCGGAGCATTGTAAGGGCTACGCTAATGAGATACTTTCCCCACAGCACAAGCAGGTTAAGGTCTCACACGATAGTTTCGGAGCCAACTTTGAGGCTTCGTCGTAGCCGTTGTACGCAAGATAAAAGTGAACCGTCATAGTGTGAATAAAGAACAACCCTTCCTCTACACGTACACCAAACTGCAGCGCCAAAGCTCCTGTATTCGGCGCAGTACGACACGCCAAAGAACACCATAAAAACCATGTGATTTGGGTGTTCCGAAGGAACCGCTGGGTATTTTTCAACACCAGGCATACCGTTGAACGCGTCTTTACGAGAGGAATCGATCGGTACCTACGGCGCCTCTCTACGTTGCCTCTACGCAAAGTTATCCATAAAAAACGTGTTTGAAAAAGTTAGCGTTTCAATCAGGAATAGCGCTACAGATAGACCGTTTCAAGAGGCGCTATATGACGCATCAAAGAGATCGTGTAACAAGCTATCCATCGGTATCTTGATCTCCTCTCAACTCGCTTTCGTTGGCTCAGGAGAGAGCTGGACCGCATTTATATAGTTGTCCATGCACATGTACATAGACGACCGCAAACGAGCGACCAGAGCGCGGCGCGCGGGCTGGAGTGGAAACAGCGAACTGAAACGAAGAAGACGGATGAAAACAACTGGAATTTGGATTGTACGAGTAAGAGTTGTACGACTACACGCCGTAGTCTATATGTGCTGGTAGTCTAGGAGTCCACGGCTCAGAGAACTATCGTGTGATACCTTAAAGGCAAAGGCTACCCTAACATCGACTTTTGAATTCAAGCCCAATGTATCATATACTATATTTTATTCAAGTCTTTTGCAAAAAATTGGATTGAATGTAAAATTCGAAAGTCGGTGTTAGGGGACCCCTTGCCATTTATGCTTTCTTCATTGCTTCATTCTTCATGCTTTTTTCTCTGAAGGGCGGCTGGCTGTGTGCGTCGTGCGATGCTCTGTTTAGTTTACTAGTATCTTTTGTTCTTGTTTTCCGCACGCTCTTGCCTTTAGTATCATCAGGAGTAATATAAAAGGGGGAGTGATAAAACAGCACCATACAATAACGGCTGATTTTCACAAGCAAAGTTCGGAGCGTTCCAGCGGTCATAGAGAAATAAAACTGATACTATTGAATGCGCCGATTCTTCTTCTTTCGAATGGTGTCAGTTTCGTTGAGGTCCGAGCACTCCTTCCATTTTATTTTTACTGGTAAATAGAGGATACTTTTGAACCTCAATTTTTTCTCGGGGAATGCTCTGGATGGGTATCGCCAGATCTGGCGACACGCTGCTTTTGGAAACCAGCCAGCGTGTAGCGCCAGACGCCAGAGATCCTCGCAGCGTGCTTGCCAGATCTGGCAATACTGCTCGCCAGATTTGGCGATCACGTTGCTCTCGCTTACCAGGTAGAATGTATCGCCAGATTTGGCATAGTAATTATTTCTCTACGACCGCTGGAATGCTTCGAACTTCACATGTGAAAATCAGCCGTTTGTATGGAAGCGGCTGTTTGTCACTCCCCCTATTATATTCTCCTGGTATCATGTGTATCGTATCACTCGCTACATACTGTTACAAACATACATGCCGTGTTCCTTATGGCAATAGCCGGGCCCCGAAAAGTGGGAGGGGGGAGAGAAATCGGACCAACGGGAATCGAACCTGCTCCACTTGGTCACAGCTGTGGACTAGGGACAACCAGGTGCTGGTCGAAGGACGAATGGCAAACTCAGATGGATGCCGAGACCGTAGAACTGCGTAAGTCTGCGTAAGACTCTCGGTCTCGGAAATTTCGGTCATTTTTGGCGGTCTCGGTCTCGACTTTAGAATTTTCAAATTCTCGGTCTCGCAACTTTTAGGCCCTATTTTAGGCGAACCGAGACTATAGTCGAACAAGAAATTTCATGAACCATTGAAATTTTTTCTCAGCCAATAAAAGACGTAGAGCACAGCGGTCAAACTTCTACGGCTAACTTTAGCTCGCCGTTCCAATAAAAAAAACCGTTTTCTTCTATCTGCTCTCAGTGTTGAGATCTCGCCGAATTCCTTCAGTACTGAAATCGTGTCACCATTTGGCAGACGCTAAACCACGCAAACCACGACACCCTACGACCCTGTACGCCCGATGCGCATTTTCATCGTCTTTATCACATATGCTTATTTCTGCCATTTTGATTATTCGGGCGTTTGCGAGGTTTAGAATTGCCCAATGGTCCACGCCCAATTTGGCGATTTCAGTACTGAAGAAATTTGGCGAGATCTCGACACACAGAGCAGCTGGAGACAAACGGTTTTTTTATTGGAACGGCGAGCTAAAGTTAGCCGTAGAAGTTTGACCGCTGTGCTCTACGTCTTTTATTGGCTGAGAAAAAATTTCAATGGTTCATGAAATTTCTTGTTCGACTATAGATTGAAATCGTGATTTCACAAGCAATTTTATGCATTTCCGCTGAGATTTTAGCTACCCATCATGAAAAAATTTCTTTGCAGGGCGACTTAAGCCATATAATGTAGCAATGGAAGTCAATCACCTATTCACCACTGTTTTTGCCATTATTATTTTTATCGAAAACGACCATCGGAAAAAATGAAAACGAAATGCCAAAAGTTTTTATATCAATACTTAGTCTCGGTCTCGGTCTCGATCTCGGTCTCGACAAAATTCCCTAATCTCGGTCTCGGTCTCGGAAAAAATTCTAAGTCTCGGCCTCAGTCTCGTTTTCAGCAACAATCCAGTATCGGCCCTGAGAAAAGTCGAACATCACACTTCGGTGTAGAGTAGACACATTGAAAAAACCGGGCGCTGTCTATGTGCTGCTTGCAAAGTGCGGCGCGCGCGTGTAGACAGTTGCGAAATGCGCGCCAACTTCTAGTCCGCTTCTTTCGCAGACGCAACTGTCTACGCGCGCGCGCGCGCCGCACTTTGCACGCGATGCATAGACAGCGCCCGTTTACTGTCAAGGTGTCTACATGGAAGTTTGATGTACGACTTTTCTCAGGGTTTCATGGAATTATACCATACGAGCTACCGTATTCCTTACATCACTTTTAGCCACTTTCGTACCTTACGATACGTATAATAAATTGCTGTAAAATTTCCGTCTCTATTTAGGCTAGTTGAATTTTAGTCGGTTTCGCTTCTTTGGTTCAGATTCAGAGTTCCGATTAGTTGGGGATATGGAACATTCGCTACATACTGTTACTTACGTGACGCATTCTGTATGAAAATATCCTGGCCCTGAATAGGGGGAGAGAAATCGGACCGACAAGAATCGAACCCGTCACCCACGGTCACAGCTGTGGACTAGGCACACACACGAACGCTATTGCCAACCATACGCAGTAGTACGTACAGAC
>JASAMW010006175.1:0-39212 GCA_030247985.1 Epsilonema sp. ZAB3_2
TCCTTGGCTCAAAACCTCAAGATGTCCATGCTTTCTTCTTCTGGTTCTGAACGAGAGAGAGATCAGCAAGCAAAGGAAGATTTCGCAGCTTTTCCAAGGAAACAATCTCGTAATGGATGGCAATGAAGCCGAAGATGAGAACAATCACCTTCAGTTTCAGATCAAGCGTGAAGTTTTTACTCAAGTATGCGTAAAAATATACGTACCTGATCATCTTCTGTACGTACAGTACGTACGTACTGCGGTGCGTGTGCAGGTATACGTGTCGTGTCTTGGTGTGGTACATTATATTCTTTTTGTTTGTGTTTAGGACGTTTTTGACAAAGAATTTGGCCTAAATGCGTCCGAAACTGAAGGAAAAGGCTTCCGTTGGTCGCAATCGAGTTGTTGCAGGAGGCCTTCATTGGCTTGTCTTACTTCCTTGGTCGTCCGCTTCATTCCTATTCTGTCTTGGCTTCCCAAGTATCAGTTTAGGACGGATTTAATGCATGATGTTATCGCCGGGCTTACCGTTGGAATAATGCATATACCTCAGGGTATGTTTGTGTGATTGTACGTACGTGCATAAGTATGTATGTACCTACCTACACACGAGTCCCAAGTGCCGTATTTAGTGATTTGTATTTCGAAAACCAATTTATGGCGCGTTCAGATTTGAAACTTGCGTCCGACGTCCGTACGTTACTACGTTGGACGTAGACGTAGTATTAGCCCGAAAAAGTCGGTGGCTGTCCATGCTTTTTTACGTCGAACGTACGTCTCTAAGCTGCCTTGGCTATAACTAAGTATGAAGAAGGGCTCTCTTCATGTAGGTCATGGAATATGAGGCTGCTTATATTTGCAGGAATGGCCTACGCTAGTTTAGCAGGGCTGGATCCTGTGCATGGCCTCTATACTTCCTTCTTCCCTAGCCTCTTCTACATGTTCTTCGGTACTTCAAGGCATATCTCACACGGTATGAGATGAGGAAGTTCATTGCCTAATGGCTGATGCACATAATAGCACATCGGAGGCAAATGTGCTCGGTGTGCGCTTGGCGTATGCGTAGCTCTCAGTGGTGCGCTTCAGACGTGAACTCCTAATTCGCTCCGAATTCGGAGCCCTGACTATGCTTCAACATGTAAAATCTCCGAGTTCGCTTCGAACTCGCTCCGTTTTTCGGAACGTGCTTGTGAACAACCGAGTTTGTAATTCGAAGACGTGTGAGTAATTGAGGTTCGTTTCGGTTCAAAACGAAGTCATTCCGAACTCGGTCCGAATTCGCTCGGAGCACGTCTGAAGCGCACCAATGCCTCTGCATACAACGTGCCGTGGACACACACCCAGTGCATGTCTCAGTTGTGAACGAGTCTTAGCCAATTTCCAAGCTGTTGGATTTCAGGCGTTTTTGCCGTGGTCAGCCTTATGACAGGCTCTGTGCGGTATCGCCTTATCCCCAATGACGATGCCACAAGTAAGCAGTATTTATCCATGGAGAATACTACTTATCACGACGTGTCTTCTTCAACTGCCTACTTGGTATCCATGGAACCAATTGAACTGATCACTTCACTCGCTCTTTCTGTCGGCCTCTTCCAAGTAGGCGTTCACGAGAGCTCATTTTATTTATGCGTAAACCCGGCCACATAGGTATGTAGGATGGAAATACAGATTTCAATATGTATACTACGTAGTTGGCCGAGTTTACTTTGCATTATACTATGCTTGTCGTATTCGTAATTACATACTTTTATGCTTATGCAATCTTGATTTTGTCATGCCTTGGTATGTGTTTGGGCATAGTGTTGTTATGTGTTGCAGCTTCTCATGGCTGTGATACGTTTGGACATTGCGGCTACATATCTGTCTGATCAGGTGGTTAGTGGCTTCACTACTGGAGCGGCTGTACACGTTCTGACTGCTCAACTGAATAAGCTGATGGGTGTGCAGTTGCCGAGGCATAGCAGCATAGGAAAGCTTTTCTTTGTAAGTTCTGCCATTCAACCTATAGGGTGGGGTAAACCCGGATACCTAAGCTTTTCTGAATCAGCAAATGACGAACATTGTTTGTAGCTCATTTGAAAGAGGAGAGTTCAAGGAATTGATTGGTAGAATACTTGTCTCAATCTGTCGTAATGCTGAGATATACTGGGCCTCCTGGTTTACCCCCGTGTCCGGGTTTACCCCATAACCCTATCCATTCCTCAGCGTTTCCTGTATGGTTGCTTTTGTATCTGATTTGAGGACATATGTTGCGCAATGTTCTTCCTTTGTAGACGTGGTATGATTTGTGCAAGGCCATTCCGAATGTGAATCTCCCTACTCTGGTCATGTCTGCGCTGTGTATATTGCTCATTCTACTGGGGAAAGAATGCCTGAATCCGCCTCTTCGTAAAAAGTTGCCTGTGCCTTTGCCTGTTGACCTCATCCTGGTATGCAGACAAACAGACACACTTGATTCAAATATGTGCAAGAGTAGAGATGTTCTGTTTGATAACTTGGTACCTTGCACACATGTGGTTGTCTATTTTACATTATTTGTATGTACGTTTTACATGTACTACCGTTTTATTATGTACTACCGTTTTATTAGTACGTACGTACGTACGTACATATGTACGTTTTACATACTGTACGTACCTACGTTTCGTACGTACACGCTGCTGTACTCCCCCTCTCATTTGTACTCCGTTTCTTGTTTAGATAATCCTGGCCACTACAGTTTCGTTTCTGGGCAGTTTTCAGCGTAATTTCAATATGAAAGTGGTGGATCATGTGCCAACTGGGTAACGTGATGCTTCATATTTTTCTTGAGAACAGGATTGGGTTTGGCTACGGCATGCCGATGAAGCAATTCATTCAAAATGATTTATTTATTTTTGAAGCTCTCCAGTTTGGCGGGTCCCTTTATTTTGTGTTATTGACAGGTTGCGCTCACCGAAAGTATGTATAGTTGCGATTTGACCCCTCCCTATTACAGTTTTCAGTGCAACTTTTGATTGGGCGAGAATGATTTCGGAACGCAGCGGAAAAGGAGCGAGTGAAGAAGCAAAGAAAATGTCTCTTGTCATCTTCCTCGCCTTGTTTTCTATCTTTTCTTCCCCTTTCCGCATTCCGACATCGTTCTCTGCCGATCAGAAATTACACTGAAAAAATGTAGAAATACGCGACGTGGTCACCTCGCGACCACGTACTTTCGCTAAGCCGCAACCCGTCAATAGTACGTAGTTTGGCCAGAGAGAGAGAGAGTTCGCTATGGAACTCAAGTCGCGGATTTCTGTCCGTTCTTCGTCCGCGTACTTCTATTCTGCAGTAGCCCACGCAAACTGCGCAACACGACTTGAGTGCACTCTACGAGACTACATAGTGCAGTATGTGATTGATCATTGGACCAACCAAATTGTGCAGAAATTTTTTTTGATGTTGTAGTTTGCCTTCACCCAGCCTGCCTTCTCTGTCTGTGTTCAGCAGCATCTGGGGTGATGCTCTGGGTATTGCAGTGGTGGGAGTCGCCATAAATCTCTCCTTGTCCAAGATTTTCGCCAAGAAGTACGGATACAGAATCCACTCAAATCAGGTACAGTAGTTTTACTGTATTGTAGATACAGACATATGTACTGTTGAGACTTTTTCGCACCGCAGTCATTTTCGCACTATCATTTCTTTCTTGGTGTGGTGACGGTTCCACTGTTGAATATGTTCTAGGTATTTGGTGCTTTCTTGTCGATCGTTGCGTATGTACACAAAGTATGTAATTAAAAATAGGTGTTGTTATACGTAGGGTACTGTGGGGTAAACCCGGACACGGGGGAAAACCCGGACACCTAGTATATCTCAGCAACCATACAACCAACCGATTGAGACAAGTATGCGACCAATCGATTCCTTGAACTCTCGAGCTACCATGTTCATTATTTGCTGAAGCGGCAAGTTCAGAAAAGCATACTGTAGGTGTCCGGGTTTACCCCACATCACACACTTTTGTTGATGGCAGATATGTTTGGTTTTTCTAGGAGTTACTGGCCTTGGGTTTGGTGAACAGTTTGAGTTCTTGTTTGAGTTGTTACCCAGCCTCCTCCGCCCCAGCTCGCTCTATGGTCTACGTATCTGCCGGCGTACGTACACAGGTACATAGTCGCGAAATTTTCATTCTAGCCACTTTTTATGCATGCTTTTTCACGGCCTTTGTTTTCTATGTTTTCCGTTGTTCGTACATTTTGTGCCGCACACTAGCGTATTGAATGCGGGTTTTTTATTTTGTTTATTGTGTGACGTGCCGCGCTCCGTATGGCGATAGCCTGGCCCCAAAAAAGAGGGGAGAGAAATATAGCATCGAATGGGAATGGAACCCGCTACCCTCGGTCACAGCTGTGGGTGGACTTAGGCACACGACCACGTGCCGGTCCAAGGACAAATGGCTAAACTCGCCGTACAAACTTAGAACTAGTTTACGTGCACCACTGGCCTCGAACGCTGTTGTCATACGTACGCAGTACGTTACACCTGTTTTTGATTGGACATGCTTTCTTCGCTTAACAAACGTGTCATGCCCTTTTCGAAGCTGTTCCTTATGCTAACACAAGCCTGCGGCCTGCATTGCCTGCTTAAAACTACTTACTAAACTGCGCCTTTCAGGAGCTGTTTGCTTCCGGCCTAATGAATGTTGCTTCATCCATGTTCTCTTGTTGGCCAGCTGCCATATCTATGTCCAGGTCACTGGTGTATGAGTATGCGGGTGTCAAGACACAGGTACCTTTCGGTTGGTAATGCGATGTTGAGATGTGCGCGTCTTGATTGAATGCAGCTTAGCTTACCTCACACCACGTAGAGTAGTGCAACTTTTTGGAAGACGGAAAAGGAGAAATGCTTGAAAGTAGCGGGGAAAAAAAAGAAAGGGGAGGGAGGAAGGGGGGGGGGGGGGAAGGAGGCGACGAGGCAGCCGAAAGGAAAAAACAAAAGAAGGAAACACAAAAAAGAAGGGGCCGCCCCACCCCCAAGGAGCGCACAAAAAACCCCCAAGAAAGGGAAAAAAAAAAAGAAACAACCCAAAAAGACCAAAAAAAAACCCCCCCCCCCCAAACATACCAGAATGCATATGGACCAGTTGCGTTGTCGCGATTGGGTTGATCGATAGCGACCCCGCGGTATTTAGCGAAAGGTTGGATCGTGCCTGCCTGTGGGGTCGTCGACGTCATTTGTTGTCATTTCTTTTTCACTCGCTCCATTTCCGCTCCAAGATGACTGAACAACGTTGACATCCTCGTCGACACCTATCGAAACATACACTGAATACCGCGGCTGGGTAGCTATTGACTAACCCAATCGCGACAATGCAACCGGTCCATAATCGGCAAAAGCTCGAAATCATATGCATTGCGTGTGCCATGCTTGCACCTGCTTGTTGGTTATGCCGCACCGTGTCTTGTTGGTATCAACTTTGTCCTATAAAGTCGGGTTCTATCGATAACTATCGGTAGTTTCATCTGTTTTAGCTCGCGACAGTATTTTCATGCGCCTTACTCTTCGTGGTTTTACAATGGATGGGACCTTTGTTTCAACCTCTTCCAATGGTATGTGCTGTGAGTTTATGCACTCACACGCTATTATGATATGTTCTTCTGCATCATGTACGTAACGTACGCTTTATTGCGCAGTGTGTTTTGGCTTCCATTATTGTGGTGGCGTTGAAAGGCATGTTCATGCAGTTCTCTCAGTTGAAGCCGCTTTGGAAAGCGTCCAAGTTCGACTTTGTAAGCTCTACGTAGTCAGGTTGTGTCTGCGTATCCGGTACGTACGTACTTATGTATGTCATGTGCACACACACACACATTGCATGTTACGTATCTACGTACGTGCGTACATTCATACGTTTGTTCGTTCCGATGTTTCAGTTGATTTGGCTGGTATCATTCTTGGCGCCCGTCTGTCTGGATGTGAGAGAAGGCTTGGCTGTTGGTGTCTTGTTTGCGTTGTTCACTATTATCATCCGGTTGCAGTGGTGAGTAGTTTTAAGCGGTTAGCAAGAATACATAATGTCAAATCCCTGTGTATTGTACGCCATTTTTGTAGGCCGTCAACAAAACGCCTCTATCGCATTCCTGCGACAGATCTGTATGTAGACAGAGGAAGCAATCAATGGGTACATTTACACATTACGATTACCGTATTTTTGAGTGTAGGCTATATCCCCAAAGTTCCAAAGTTTTTTTCCCGGGCTATTTACCCAAAAATGCGGTACCTTTACACCCCATGGTTTCCAATGTACTGTCGGTAGAAACAAGGTCCTTATGAGTTCTTGTTCAACCTCTGCTTTTGCAGTGCCAAGATGACAGTAATTATGGGGTAAAAATCTTCCGTTTCGAATCTGCGTTGACATTCCTGAACGCTGGTTGCTTTCGATCTCGCTTGCTGAAACAGTGCCATTTGGGAGATCTGCTGAGTGCTAAGGAAACGACAACAACTGAGAAACTTGATGCATCTGAAAATGACCAGGTAGAGGTGCGCATGTACGTATTTCATTACTTTGCACATGATAATATGTAGGCTATATATGGCTGTACTATGTACGTACAGTATGGGGCAATACGTATGTGTATGTATGTATGTCCGTACAGGTTGCACAAGAAATGGTGGTTATCAACAAGGAGAAACTATTGAGTGACAAGCAACAGACGAGCGAGAATGCAACAGCGTGCATATCTGTAGTGATGGACTGCTCTGCCATATCGTACATGGACTACATGGGAATGACGGTACTCAAAGAGGTAAGGCTTTGAAACAGTGCCCTCAAGCTCCCAGAAAAGTCGTACATCCCGGGTACGTGTGGACAGCTTGAGAAAAACCAGAGGGTGTCTGTCTATGCGCCGCATACAAAGTACGGCGCGCGCGCGTAGAGCGCGAATTGCAGTCAGATGCTGTTTTAGGAGAGTATGCAACCCTGCACCTGTCTATCAATCCTCAGAAATCATGCATGCTACTTTGCTCATTGTCCCACCGCTCGCTCACCCTGTCCCATCCCACCACAGTGGAAGGCTGTCCTATCAGAGTCGTTCCAACTCTCAAGTACCTAGGGGTAGAGTTGGATGCGAGCTTGTCATTTGCCAAGCGTACCACCTACACCGCTGCTAAAGCAAAGGCAGCCATCGGCGCTCTGCAGCGCGTGCTCGGTCGGTACATCCCACGAAAAACGTTGGCACTGCTGTACAATACCAAAATATTACCGATTCTGACCTATGCCCTTCCCTTAGCCTGCCCTACCACGCATGTGCACTGGCGAAAGCTAGAAAGAGTGCATCTCTTTGCTGCAAGATTAGTCACAAACGACTATCAGACAGAGTACACGGTCTTGCTGGGTAAGTTGGGCTCCTCTGGCCCAGATGTGTTTCGAGAGACAAATGATAACACTGTTCAACTACCACATCGGGTCCCGCTTCCTGCCCCCGCGCATCATGCCTGCCCCACCACCTGCTCATACTGCGCTGAGGAGAAAGTGCCGTGGTGAACTGCATGACTTGCAGTTGCAGGTTGGTGATAACCAAGGAGCTCCTTGGTGATAACCAAGTGCTGTCAGGTTCAGTCGCAGCGGCTCCTCTACGAGCGTTTCCCTTCTTCTTAGCAGTACGAGTTTGGAATGGACTCCCCTCGGACATCCTTCTGCCTACGGTGTCGCTAAATACCTTTTGTGCTGGTATAAAAGGCTCGAGTGATGTCTTTCACAGTCTTGAAAGATGGAACGCCACGCTGGTGGCAGGCGGTGCTGGCGAACCTCGGATCCCTCTGCTTGGTGGCGTGTATCGAGATTTGTAGAGTTACTCCTCTTTCCCCCACCCTCCGTTTTGGACCTGGAACGTTTCTGGCCTTTGCTTCAACGGATATCCTTGAGATTTATCGCTGCAGTTGTTTGTGACAACTTGTTACGTACTGTACTTTTACCTATAGGTACCATTATTGCTGTATTATGTATTATGTAACTGTATGTAGAGCGCTAATTACATACACAATATGGTGGTATTCGCCATGCTTACTGCATTTGTGGTATGCGATATTAATGCCTTTGGTTGTATGTTGTTGCGCGCACATGCGATCATGAATAAAATACTGCTGCTGCTGCTGCGCGTAGACAGCGTGCCAAGCGCTTCCGTTGGCTGGTCCTTTTTTTCGCAACTGTCTACTCACGCACGCGCGCCGTACTTTGTACGCGGCGCATAGACACCCTTTGGTTTCTCAAGCTGTCCACACCGACCCGGGGTGTACGGCTTTTCTGGGAGCTTGAAGGGTGGCAGTCACATTTTTCGCATGTGTCGTGCACTAAGTGTGGGTACTGTACGTATGTATGTAGCCTAGGTACGTAACAACCAGTGTCAGTCTTTATATGAGCATTGCTTGTACGTACACACACACTGTATTGTATTCTTTACAGGTTTATCAAAAACTGTCCAATGCTGGAGTGCGCGTACTTTACGCTGGCTGTAATGGTAAGTGGAAGTGGACTGGATAAAGACATGGAAAATTGTTTAGCAGATTAGCCCGCTGATGTCGTTTTAGCGCAATTGAGACAACTGATGAAGTTGAGCGCCTTTCATGAAACCGTGCCCACTTCTCGACTGTTCCTTACTGTCCACGATGCTGTGTTGAGCGCCACCAAAGACAGGCATTTGTTGTCTTCCAACGATGCACATCATTGTAGCGCATAGATAATCTCAGTTTACGTCTAGGTGGATGGTGTGTAGTACAAAGTATGTGTGTATTATACGCACAATGTGTTTTAGTGGAGCTTGTGATCGAGGTGAGGATTTCTGGTAGGTACAGTACGTAGGTTTCATCATTGATTTGCGCCTGCCTACTACACTACTATCTTCTTGTCAGTTCATGTGGCCATTGCTTTGAATTGTGCTCAGGAGTCAAATCTTCTACAAAGAACCTCTTCTTTACCGTTGAGCATTATGCATCAGCACACAACAGCGCTTACATCATTTAGAGCCAACAAACAGGTACAGTCACTCGCCGTACATAGTACTAATAGCATGCATTTCAGAATAGTACTTATTATGTATGTCTGTACAAAAACAAATGCTCAGGCACCCAGGTATCTGAGACGAAACAATCATGTTCAACGCACCAAAGTGCACTAAGTATCATTATTTTCGTAATTACTAAGCACACTTGGATCATGGAAGCTTTCATCTTTCCCACAACAAGCTAAAACACCACGCATCTTATGCGTAAGATCAATGAAAACGTAGACTCAAACGATGGTGGCAGTTTTCTTGGGTTTATTGCGCTGTTGCTCATCCTGCCACCCATTGTCCTGCTGCATTCTCCTTCCCTGCTGAGGACTCAGCGCTCTTCGGGGCGAACCATAGGGAGGCGGTGGAGGTCGTATGCCGGCTCCTCGCACCAAATTGCTCGCATTCGGAAAGCTAGGACTGCGCAGCTTATTACCCGCCAGTTGCTGCTGCTGCATGGGAGGCGAAGTAGGCCGCAGGGGCGACGTCTGCTGAAGATGAGGCGGCGGTTGCAGCAATTGCACCTGCAGTCTGCTGCTGTACTTGTGGACGTCGTTGGAGTCGTAGGCCTTGCTCAATTCCACCCCTCCTCCTCCTCCAGTTCCTCCTCCGAAGCAAGTTTTAACTGTCAGATTCGCGATGGGCGGCGGCGCCCTAGGAGGAACCACCACGATCGTTTCCGGATCCGGTGGCGGCGGTGTCACACTCTGCTCCGTCTTATCCGCTCCTGCTAATCTCCCCTCATTTACCATCGCGGCGTAACCGACGTCGATGGGGGCGGAGGTTTTGCGCGGCGAGAACTGCTGCGTGGTCGCGCTGAGTCGACGCACCAATCGCGGCGTCGTTTGTCCGCCGCCGTCGCCGTAGCGTGATTGGCTCGACTGCTGCTGCGGACTCAAAGGCGAAGGAGGCGGGGGCGGCAAGCGGTTGTGATGCGTCGTCGTCACCAGGTCGTGAAATCGCTGATGCGCACCGCAGCCGGATGAAGCCGAGCCGCGTCGATTCTTCAGGAAGCGCCGGTCCAAGCTGCCGTACTGAGTCGTCAGGCTCATCGGTTGCGGTACTAGGCCGCCATTTGCAGACTGATGACTGCCGTAGTAAGGCGGCGGCATCACTACCGCTCTGCTCCCTCCTCCTCCTCCCATCATAAACTGCTGTCCCTCCGCGGACGCTTTTCTCATCAGCAATTGCCGCGTCGTTCCGTGATGCAGGTTAGTAGCAGGATGCGTGGGGGAGCTGTTGCATGAGGAGCTCGTCGCCCTTAACGGGGCTGGGGGCGGGGGAAATCCGGCAGATATCTTCCGGCTCTGCCCCAGCTGATTGATGCCCTGGTCCAGGCTATCGTAGTTCCAGCTGGTGCGTTGATGGGGGACGTTGTAGGCGCCCACTTCGTGGTCCAGGGCGCCTCCGCCGGCCGTCTTGTAGTCGGGCAGCGGCTCCACGGCCGCGGGGGGTGCCAGACTCTGCAGCGAGTGCTCCGAGTGCGTGCGGTGAGCGTGCGACAGGCGACTCAGCAGGCCGCTGCTCCCGCTTTCGGGCGCCAGCGTGGGGTACTGGCGCAGGCGGTAGCTGCTCTTGTGCGCCGTACTGAAGGTCTTGTAGCCGATGTTCTCGTAGCTGAAAATACGTAACCAATGCCAGGCTACTGAGTGAGCGAATAGCAGCGCAGCTACTACACATACAGGTAGGTACAGTACGTATGCTATGCACCTATACACACGTACTGTACCTACTGCACGTACTGAGTTATGTACAGTACGTATGCACGTAGTATGCACCTAGTACACACGTTCTGTACCTACCTACTGTACGTACTGAGGTATGTAGAGTACGTGCGCACATATGCACCTATACACACGTACTGTACCTACCTACTCTATGTACTGAGGTATGTAGAGTACGTACGCACGTATGCACCTACACACACGTACTGTACCTACCTACTGTACGTACTGAGGTATGTACAGTACGTAAGATCAAATGGGACCACAACCACCATCACAATTGATCGCGGATCACTGCTATCTTCGCCCTGTTGCAAACTCACCCCCATTTTACCTTATGTACCGCACAAACTTCAATAAACAGCGGACGTACGAAAACGAAGCCATACTTTCATTAAATATAAGCTGCACGTCGAATAGATGACGTTTCAGGAGCAGCGAACTTACACAGGCAAGGACGATACAGAGCCAGAAGTAGACGAGGAGGTCGGCACTACTCCATCCAGTAATAAATCGTCCAGTGGAGACGCCTCCGTCGCATTTCGCCTCCTCCCCGCATGTCTGGGCGAGGGCGGAACCGAACTCGAGGCCTGCAAAAAACATCATCCATAGATAACAACCGCTCTACCACCTGCGCCACCGCAGTCCGCAACCGTTCTTGTCATTGCACCATGAAAGCCTTATGTTGTCACAAGGTGGTATTAGGAGCAGGGTTGCCTATCAAAATTAAATTTTAATTTTAATATAATATGATATGATATAAAGACCCTCAATTTAATTTTAATATAATATAATATGATATAGTGATTAGACCTTTAATTTAATTTGATATCTTGATAATTTTGATATAGGAAAACGAATTTTTATGCATCCATAAAGAACAGAATTGTGTACACATGGGCCTAAATAGCTTCGGTGAGGCATCAAACTATTCAATTTTGGTTGTTTCAAACACCATTATTGCTCTCAGATACAAGTGTGTGCAGCACAGAATTCCTGCAGTTTTCACCTTTCTCAAGTGAAATAGCTCGAAATTACTGTACTATCAAAATTAATTTTGATAATTTTCTATTAAAATTAGCGCTTTTAATTTTAATATAATATAATATGATAATAGCACACCCTTTTAATTTTAATATAATATAATATGATTATTAAAATTCAAAATGGCCAAGTTAGCAATTATAATATGATAATTTTGATAATGATAGGCATCCCTGATTAGGAGTATACAAAAACTTAGGGTATTACACTCCTAGTGGTATATTTAGAGTACTACGATTTAGGGGACTGATATCGACAAGACATCAAGCTTTTTCTCAGCAAACATAAACGTCATTTTGAGGCTGATTTAGTTTTGTTTTGCAGTGGACTCGACTGGTTGTGTACTACTCTGCTCCGCTGTTTTGGTCGCGAATTGAAATAAAAAATTAGACGCCCGTAATATCCCACTGTCCAACCGTACCCCACACTATCCCATTACAGTACATACCGAGCTATTGCTGAGAATGGGGCTGGATGGAAAAGTGTTGGAATTGTGCACGCGACTCTCGTAGCTCCTTTCCTCCTCATCCACTTCCTTGCTCAAATCCGGAACGGAACTGCGTGGTGTATTGGGACAGGATTTCGCAGAACGAAGCTGAGATTTGGAGAGTCCGCGCGCATACAGCTGAGGACTGCCGCAGCTCACGTGTTGAGAGTGAGGCGGCTGCTTGGGCTTCCCGTAGTAATTCGGATACGCTTCTGCAACAAAAAAACCAACGAGTAGCAGTTGTAAACAGCGTCGCAGTGCGCATCGTCAGGTCGCCTATAGGGTACTGGGGGGGGGGGGGGGGGGGGGGGGGGGGTAAACCCAGAAACCCAGACATGGGGGTAAACCCGGACACCTAGTATATCTCAGCAACAATACGACCGATTGAGACAAGTATTCTACCAGTCGATTCCTTGAACTCTCCTCTTTCAAATCAGCTACCATGTTCATCATTTGCTGAAGCGGCAAGTTCAGAAAAGCTTAGGTGCCGGGTTGCATTACTCCATGGTACCCACGTACCCACCTCTGCGTGGTGAGTAAAAACTCAGGGTGAATTCACGGTAAGTTTGAACTTCTAGTTTTGCGCGAATTTTTCTCGCGTGTTCACACGCGGTAAGTTTCAAACTCTCCCGGTGAATTCACCGGCCTCCCTATGCTTCATCACATACTTATGGCGGAATTCCCCGTGAGTTTACTCACCACGGCGTTGGCGCGTTCACCAGACGTCCGTATGTCCCGTACGTCCAACGTATGTAGGAGTACATGAACCATGTATTCCTAAATATGTCGGACGTACGTCCGTACGGACGTCTGGTGAACGCGCCATGTGGTGCACTACTGCTTACTGTCGTTGGTGAGTGTGCGGGGGAGGTCGGGTTTGCTGGCGCTAAGTCGGAGTTGGTGCAGTCGCTGCTCCGCCTCCCTCGTCCGCGTCCGCTCCTGCTCGTACTCCTTCAGCTTCCGCCGCCGCACTGCCTTACTCAGCGTCTTGTCGTGCGCCCCCTTCAGAGTCGCCGCCACCATCTTCTTCTGAATCTCCACCTCAGCTTCCAACTGAGCCACCTTGTCACCCTACCACAAGCAACAAAACATATACATACACGCTACTACGTCACAGTCACATTCGCTACAGGTATTCCTGTACGTTGTTGCAGTACAAGATAATTCCGACGCAATTAGACAATAAAACTGCAATAGATAAGCAGAGTGTGCACCTTATTGGCAAACTTGGAGACGAGGTCTTCGGATACGGAGAAATCCGTCTTCATTCGCTTCCGCACTTTCGGCGCCTCCTCTCCCGGTTTCAACGCACGATGAATTTCCTTCGGCAGCTCACCAGTAATATCCTACACAATAGAAAGGAAAGCACAACATTATGTTATGTACATGGGGGTGGGCAACAGTATCAAGAATCCACAGCAGCCAAAGAAGGAAGAATACCAGAGTACGCTTGCTTACCCCTTCCTGCTTGCATGTATTCTTCAGTTCCTCCAGTTTCTCCTCCATCAACTTCTCCAGTTGCTTCTTCTTCTCCTTCAAACCTCGATAGTTTTCTACATCTTTCTTCCGTTCTTCTTCCGATTTTTCTGCAAGCAACAACACACATTCCGCAGATTTACTATCAAAACCCTCAGTATTCGACTCATTTATAAATTTTTGTTTATTCTCACATACACGTATACACAATAATACGTACTTTGCTTCCATTGGAAGTACAGCGATGACATTTCAGTTCAGAAGTTTAAATTACGGACATGTGAAACCACAGCCATTCGCATACAGATAACGCATTGAGCGACTCTCTAACTCTTGTGGTTTTGACTTTAGTTCTTAGGTTGTCATACAACCTTCACAATATTTCTCACGCTTCTCTCATGCTATGCACACATTTCATATCGATACACATCTAATCGGATGACACGCATGTATTATAGGCAAGGATAGAGATATCCTTGTTTCGTTGCGCCAGTGCAGTGTTTCATACCACCTATTACTCATGCGCGCACAAAGCGTGCGAATGCAGTACACGCCGCCTATCTATCCACGCTCTAAACGCAACTCAACTGCCCACTCATTCAAAACCATGCATGCACATCTTTTGTCATTTTACAACCGCTCAGTCAAGGACACCGTCACTCAACTCAACTCAATTCAGCGTGGAAACAACAAACGTATGTCAACAGACAAACGCATTACCCAACCGGCAAACAACAGAACAGACAGACAATCACACACTGTACGTACAGTACAGTACATTACATACGATAATACAATAGATATCGATTCACACATGACTAATCGCATGCACGCATGATTCACTCATTGAACAGTCACCCGCTCATGCACGGCAACCCAATGACCAGCCATTACTTGTTCACACACATCAAACAGCTATCATTCACCACATCATACCGCAGGCTGCTATTTTTGGCTGTATATCCCCCAGTATATAACCCCCCATTGGCAAAACATAAATTTTGTCCTATCCCCCCCAGGTGTATAACCCCCATGTACTGGAAGGTACCTAACCTACCCATGTAAGCTGGTCATAAGCTAGCTACAGCTACTCATACACCGAGCTACTACCATGCCTATAAGCTTAGCTGATCATGTCCTATACTAGAATAACCCTGTTCTAACCACGATTACCAAATATGCGGTATTATACAGGGTGTATCAGAATTTACTCGCCGGATGTTTGTGCTTATATCTCCCCACCGGAGTGTCACATTCAAATCCTTTTTTGCGTTGAATAACCAAGGCTTCAGCGTTTGCAGCCAAAATTTTAGCTTCTTAGGTTGCATTGTCATGGCGCTGTAAGCGGTCAAAGTTGCGGCGCCTTTTTTGGCGCAAAACGGAGGCAGGGCACTGAGGCAGGGCAACGGATTTGCATTTTCGCTTTTTTCTCGCTCTTTCAAGTCTTTTCACCATTCCACGCTAACTTTTGTGCATTTTTGAGAAGTCTTGTCGAAGATAGACTTCAGTTTGATCATCATGGCATCAGCGTCCCAAGGAAAAGCTTGGATGACCGAATTTTGGCTGTAACACTGTTTGTAAGTTCGAATCTGCAAGAGAAGTGGCATGGAGATGAAGAACTCTACCGAAACTTGTGCTCCAGATAAAAACTGGGGAGGGGAATACTGCGGAAGGAAAACTAAGGAGAGAACTGGGTTAGGTAAACTGGGGAGAGAAAAACCGGAACCGGAACTGGGTTAGGTAAACTGGGGAGAGAAAAACCGGAACCGATCTGTACCTGGCCGCCAGCAAAAATGTGTGAAAATTGACGCTTTGCAAATCGAGCTGTTTGAGCCGCTTCCTGTTGGCCTAGAAAGCTGAAATTTTGGCTCCATCAACGTTGAAGCCTTGGCTATTCAACGCAAAAAACCGCATTTGAATATGACACTCCGGTGGTGAGATATAAGCACAAACATCCGGCGAGTAAATTCTGATACACCCTGTAGTACAGTACATACTTACCACTGCTGGTAGTGCTCTGGAGAGAGGGCAGACTTTGGGAGGAGATGGAGGAGCCGAGATCCGAACTCGACGGCTTCCGAGCTCCGCCGTTGAACGCCCCCTCCAGACTGCTCGTGCTCTTCAGCCACGCCGACAACCGCTCTGCCATCGCCTCAGAGGAATGCTTGGAGCCAGACTTCGCCTACAAAGCACACAAGACGGACAGGGCCATTGCAAAGAACCAGCACCTTATCACATGATATTCTCATGCAATTGGCAGGTTGTGCATATTCATGTGCTACGTACGCTCAAACTACTAGGTATGTAACGTAGGCACACACGGATTACGTAAGGCGGTAAAGTAGATGTACGTAACCCTGTGTACAGCGCCTTATCCTGTTAGGTTCGGCCTCGGCCCCCACGTAGAGTGTAGGGCGTTTTACCACAGACATCCGCAACCATAAACAAAGCGATAAGCTTTGTCAACAGGAAGCGACACGCGTCGAAATAGTACGTAAGCATGCAGCACATTCTAGACAAAGCGTATCCCTCGTTCATAATGTAAAGGCATGCATATCCCCATATCCTTTACCTTGGTGGATGCTTTGCGATCCAGATAGAACTGATGCTGAGCGATGGCCACCGACCAGAGATTCCTGCACAGCTGAGGAGATTCGCAGAAGAACACGTGAACGTGGACGTTGCTCGCGACGAACGCGCGACGACTCACGGATACCCTGCAACACACGCGCCAAACAGTACTCAGCATTACCACCGCACTGCCACGTATCCTGCAACGTACTGAAGGCACATAATTCCGCGTTCACCAGACGTCCGTAAATCCGTACGTCCGTCAACCCAACCCCACCCCACATTTGACGGACCGACGGACGTACGTACGGATTACGGATGTCTGGTGAACGCGGCATTAGAAGTATTTAGCCTTCCCGGAGCTAAGCCATCAACCCAAACCAACTGTATCTAGGCCAATAAAGACAATGGAATGGAAACAACAAAGTAAAAGAGTAGGGGAGTACGAAGGGGTAAGAGAACTCTTACTGAGTAGTCGGATCGCACACGGCTTGTATCAGCTCGTCACTGGTGTCGACCGGCTGAGCGTTAGCCTCCTCGAAGACATTGAACGAACTCAGGGTATGCACCACACTGCAGGCAAACACACACCACACCACTCAGAAGCCAAGCCACGCGCACACAACACATGACGACCACGATAAAATACAGGCAAAGAACACCCTCGAGGATATAAATCTATACACTACAGGGGCGACATCGACACCCATGGAATTGGGTCATGTAGGGAGGAAGTAGCGCAATGCAAAATCTAAAGGTCAGCGGTGGTTAGACTACATCAGCAAGCCAAGCGCCCCCTAAATGAACGGGTTCAATTGTCACAATCATGCAAACAAAGCCAAAGAACTACCATTTCTCACGCTAAAATGACAAGCCTATGACTCCCCATTGACTCACCACTTTCTACTTCCTTGTCCCACCCTGAGAGTAATGAAATTTTTACGAAAGCTAACAACTGAAGACCAGGGAAGGAAAGCTCATCAGAATTCTCTCATCTCAGCAGCAGGGATACGACCTGCAGAATCTGACACAAATGGACCAACAAGATTGCATACTCTACCCTAAATTTTTGGACAACCCAACCCAGATACCAAACATGAGCCACTTACACTATGTAACATGGAAGTGGCTATGTAAATACTCCATTCGTATCCTAAACGCTACCCACTCTACTGTTTGTTACCAAGGAAAGAAGATAAACATCCCCCTACATCTCATGTCCATGTCCTTCCGTCTTTTCTTTTCCGGCGTGTTGACCTCCCCAAAACGCAACAAAAAATTCACGCCAATCAAAAGAAAGAAGAAGGAAACGTCACAAATCCTTTGCCATTGCACATAATCTAGTACGAACGTATACGTACGTACGTACTAGATTACGTACAATGGTAGAGAATGCCTACAAGTCATATTTCCTGATTTCATCCATCCGGACAAAAAGTCAAGGAATTACTTCTCAAGTCAAGGGGAACACAAATGAGGAGAAAGAAAGGAAAGTGACAAGTGTTTGTGAGGTGTATTGCAGAAGTTGAAGTTACCGTTTAGGGTCGTGAATTTCTATCGAGAACTTCTTGTCCCGGTAATATAGATTCTCCAGTTGTTTCCATTGAAAAATCTGAAACAAGCATTCAAGTGTCTTCCATATGTGTCAACATGTCAAGTGGTTCCACTGTGAAACTCAACACAACATCCGCTGGGCTGTGTATCGCGAAGTGTACAGATACACAGCAAGTGTAGGCCAACATACAGAGAGTATAGAGTATGTATGTACACACATACTGCACGCATGTAGGCCTACTTTTAATAGCGGTTATCGAAAGTCCCACCTACCGGTACACTTATATGCAAAGTTAGCCGGAATAAGCCTCAAGCTGAATGTGTATAGACCAAGAACGTGTTCGTTCCATGTAAAATAGGCATGTACGTGACCTTACCCTTCTGGCTTTGGTTCGCTCATTCTGCTCAAACTGGAAGATGCCCCTGCTGCTGATGCAGAGGCACCAAGGCACTCCGCTCTTGTCCTTCACGTCGAAACTATGCATCCCGTACGTCGGAAGACGCTCCACCAAACGCATGTACCTACAACACACACACTCCATCAACGCATGTACCTAACACTCACTGATTTCCCAAAACGGCTCAAAAGGCCAGATCGCAGGTGAACCTCACGCTATATAGTGAGAATGCAGAGTATTTCGTAGCCGTGGAAGGCATTCGTGTAAACAAATCATAAACATTATGCACCCATATGTAATATTAGTGCGCTCAGACGAAAATGTCTCCCAGTCTGGCCAGAAAGAGTTCGCCATTGGACTCAAGTCGTCTTGCGTAGTTTGCATGTACTTCACGAAGCACGGTTTGTGACTCCATTTTACGCAACACGACTTAGAGTTCCATAGCGAACTCTTAGCGGCTAGACTACAAAAAGAGCTACAAATTTTGAGGGTGGACGAACATGCGAGTCTCTCCCCCGCAAATCCAACCTTCTTTACCCTCCCCCGCAGTCATTTTACTTTTGAAACAACACGCCAAATTCTACTATGTAGCTAGCGTTGCTTACTCCATCACTGCGGCGCCACGTTCCAAGCCGGACAGCTGTCGGTAGAGATCCAAGATTTGTTCCTCACTGAAACACACGCAAAAGAAATAAACAACTCACTCTCAACTCCAGAAACAGCTGTTCACAGCCTCCCGCTACTTTTAGCCTACTATCAATTAGAAGCTATGAATAACTTCAAAAGATAATGGCGAGCAATTATTATTGCCCAAAATTTGTGGCCCATTCTTTGGAAGAAATCGCTTCTCACGTTATAGCGCCACGTACGCACATATGTAGGCGACTGGAACAAGTAAGAGCATACCTACATACACAAGATCTTACCAATCGGAGAAATATGAGGGCTGAGCTCGCAGAAAACGCTGAGGCAGTATGAGTACCAGTCTGAGTTGAGCTTTAGCCGATTGTTCACTGCAAATACAAGAAAAAGCCGATGTCCATACTTGTCAACAAAGTCCCACGTGTTGTGCTCATTTATGCATTGTATGGATACATGCATACAATACATGCAACAGGCGCTACAAGCTACGTACGTACGCTGCTACAAGCTACATACGTACGTACGCTTGTTCATTTTGCCTGTACTAACATACAGTGCGTAGGTCATTTTGCAGTGCCCCAACCAAGCTCACTCACGTTCGAAAATCTCCCTGAGCAATCTGAAGCAGGTAGGCCGCCAAGTGACACATTGTTTCACTGCTCAACTCTAAGCATCCCTGAAACGAAAAACAATTACTAGATTTCGATGAGAAACACAACACACAAAACATTGCTTGCGTAATGCGTAGGCCTTTAGTGTGCCGTGCAGAGATATTTGTATCAGCTGAGAAAGAAAGGAATGTGACGTCGTAGACTTCTTTCTTTCTTACCCTTTGCACCAGGTTCTTAGCTTGAAGAAAGAACAGCTCCACAGTGGACGGATGAGCCAACAAAGAGACGGAATCCACAAAGAATCTGAAACAAAAACCACACCCAGATATCTTTTCTCTGGTCTACCCAGAAAATCGTACAATCCGTGCGCATAAATAGCTTCGTGGTTTGTCTATTGACATCTGAATGTTCATGAACATGGCAAAGAAATACTGTGTATGTATGTACTGTATGACTTCTCAGAAACTAAGCTAGCCGAAAGCGCACTGAGCAATACTTGGTCATGCTGTCAGAAACAGTTTCTCTTTTGAGACCAGCAGTATGATGCATAATCAATTGGATGCGCGCAGACATATACGTACAATGACAAATACAGCTTCCCTTTCCCAATCAAACACGGGACAAAACGTCAAACGGATGGTCAAATCACTCATTCGCCCCTATCCCCCCACCCATCAGAAAAGGCCAAGGGCGTTTCACAAAGCCTGCGCTCTCCCTTTTCGCCAAGATCAAAGAGGGACCAAAAGAATAATCATCTTTGTCTGGGACCACAGCCCCCATACTGGCTTGCTACCGCATTTACGCCTTTCTTGCAAGCAGAGCAGACTGCTCTATCATACGATGGGATGCGCTCGAGTAGCTACAGACTGAGATTTTGTTTGCAGGAAAAAGCTAAGCTAAATCACGTTGACAAATCGCATTTCCCAATAGCCGGAGATATGCTCTGAGTCATTTCAAATAAATGAATCATAAACCTGTGAGAATGATGTTTCATCGCCACTCAAGAAAGAGTCAGCATGTAGCCTACCTACCTACATGCGCTACAGTAAAAAGCAGAGAAAGTTCGGTTCCCTTACTTGACCATATGATGCAGGACCAGCGTTGCGCCCTGAACCGTGTACTTTCGGGGAAATTCATGATCCAGAGCTCTGCGGTCAGTTTGCAACCAGTGATGCTGTTGTCTGAAACAAATACCACAAGCAATCTCGGTTAGCAACCCACACCAAACCATAAAACCAGGAATGTATACTTTGATAGGTATAGGGGGAAAAATAGGTGAAGCGTTTCCGTACAAAACATCACAGCGCCTAAGTAGGGTCGTACCTGCGGAATCCGTACGGAATCTACAGGTACGGAATCCGTAGGTGTGGAAGTTGCCTTCCAAGGGTGTGGAAGAACGCATTCCCCGGGTGTGGAATTCACAAACACGGATTCCGCAGGTACGACCCTACTTGGTCGCTGTGATGTTTTGTACGGAAACGCTTACCTATCTATTCCCCCTCCTACCTGTAATAGTATACATGCCTGATAAAACGAACAAACAGGCTAACCAATGCTCCTACTGATCATTTTTTTCTAGCTTCAGCCTGCTATAGAGTGCTTCTCTGGAAATGCACCTTAGCGACCTTTTTTATAGTCCAGCATCCGTTTTCCAAACATATTGAGCCTTCCGCATTACTACGTTGCTGACCAGTTTGCAATTTAACCCCTCCTGTATGCTGAGATATGGCTGCTGGTAGGCCCAAATTGCCCCTCACGTGCACGTCACTTTTTTCAAAAGTTCTTACCTTCATTCTACTCCATTTTCTTCGCTGATTTCGGTTTGGGGCATGCCCCTTCGATATTTTGATAACTACACCACAAAAATTGATGAAAATGATCAAATTAGTCAAAATTACCTTGTTTTCGACTATATCATGGCATATTGATCAAAACTTCGAAGGGGCATGCCCCAAACCGAAATCAGCGAAGAAAATGGAGTAGAATGATGGTAAGAACTTTTGAAAAAAGTGGCGTGCACGAGAGGGGCAATTTGGGCCTACCAGCAGCCATATCTCAGCACACAGGAGGGGTTAAATTGCAAACTGGTCAGCAACATAATGCGGAAGGCTCAATATGTTTGGAAAACGGCTGCTGGACCATAAAAAGGTGGCTAAGGTGCATTTCCAGAGAAGCACTCTATAGCAGGCTGAATCTAGAAAAAAATGATCAGTACATACTTGTCATCGAGGAAAGTGAGGCCGAAATAGGCCTTGTCCGGATCCTTGAGATTGCAATGCGAAGCCACAATATTGAGCAGTTCCGTGGTGAGCAGTCGGGGCTGCAGTACGATGTCCAGTCGCCTCTCATCCAACAACACCACCTGCGTCCGCCTTCCCTCATTCATCTGCAACAACATCAACTTCACCAGCTCACCCAGACAGTCAACGAATGTGTTCGTCACTATTTGCAACAGCTCGCAGACAAATCGAATCACTACACTACACGCAATGGTACAACAAACTGCCTCAGAGCCCAGACAAGGCGCTGATCAAATAGCAAACATGGCGACGACACCGCACCAATTTATTAGCAGAGGCGCTAGCAACAATATACATAACATACTGACGGTAGCTCAGCTACTAGCTAGCCAGCAATGGCTTCACGTATGTAAATATCAAGCGCTTGCAAAAAATCCTGCCTAACCTAACCACAGAACCACAATGCATGCAAGTGACCGGGGGCATAAAAAAAGACAGATGACACGTGATGTGACATGATGGACGTGCGCCATTGGTCTAGGCACATGCGATCAAAATTCAAATGGTCGGAGGGGGGTAGGGAGAGCGCCCGAGGGATTTCAGATTTCAGCAGCCGTCCAACCTCGTCACACTAGACAGAACACGACAATCGACCTCCCTCTTTCCCTGCCTGCCGCCTCTCTCAGGTTTTGCAGCGACTTACATTATGTCTATGTATGTACACACGTAAGGCAGAGTAAAAAATTCGCAAAATTCGCACTCGAAAATCCTGCGCAGTTTTGACGTATTTTGAAAAAATCTGCACTCTCATCTCTCCTCCTCCCCTATGTTCGCATACGTCTACATACATACGTGTACGTACGAATTGAAGTGAACACTTCAGTTCACCCCGTGGTGGCGTCCTTCGTCGCGCAACAATTTTCCAAATTGAGCCATTGGAAAAGCAGCAGCAACCAGCCGGCCCCATCGTAAAACTGTCCGAAGACGGCAGGAGGATACGAGGGACGGGAGAAAAAGATTACGCAGCACCAATCCTCACAAACTCTCAAATCTTTCAGATTACTCGTCCCACAATTCAAATGTATTGTATGTACATACACATGAGAGGAAAAGGAAAGAGTCACGTCCAACAGTAGCCGGCCATTCCGATAGTCCACAAGCGTAATGCACGGCTAACAAGCCAGTGCCTTCTTGGCCTTTGGACTAAAATTTCTCCAGTCAGTGAGTCAGTCAGTCAAAAAACAAAAGTGTTCGTTCGCCTAAAGAACGAACCTCAAGAACGTTGCGCCCCAGAAACATCAATATGAGCGACGCACACCACACCATACATGGCCCATGACATGGCAAAGCTCAACGGTGCCATACCTTGAATTTCTTGGGCTATTTACGAAGCTTCACAGTAGTAAACGGAAGAAGTGCAGAGCAGAAGAGAGAGAGAAACGGAAGGCAATCTACTCCAACCACCCTCCAGCGTCCCCAACCGAGCTTCTAATCACGCTTCATTTAGCATTCATCACGCTATCTCTGTCCACTATTGAACGAAAATGAATGAATGGCCAAAGGGGATAAACTCCGCTCCCGCAACGCTACGCTTAATCTTGGTCAGTTAGCCCAGCAAACGTACTAGCACGCACACGCACACAGCTTCCATACTTTAGCTGGACAGAGCTAAAAATAGAACCAAGAAGGAGGAGCAAAGCATCAAGTAATCAAAGAAGCTGTCTGGTCTGTTGCAGCCCTAAGGACACACAAGCCAATACATCAAAAGAGGAAGGAGGGAGGGGGACATCTGAGGACCGAGAAGCCGGATACGGCTCAGCTGTCACCCAGAATCTCGGCTGCAAAATGATGATACGGAAGAATAATTCTATCGATTCCGCCCAGAAGCGCCTGGTGGAAGAAACAAAGCTCGCTTTCATCATCGTCATTTGAAAATGAAAATATCATTTGACTGCCCTATGTACTTCGCAACCAAAAGCAAGAAAAACATGAGCCAGGAGCCGAAAGGATTGGACAGAACAGAACAGACAAACAACAAAACCTACACGATTTTCTCCGAAATTATTGCGCAAAAAAGTCTTCAAGGCTTACCAATCACGATCACACCCTACCCAGCCAAACTCCTTCTCCACCTCGCGCAAAAGAGAAAATGCGCGTTACGTACAACCCAACAAACCCACCAACATCCCAAGCCACACCACACACTCTCTTTGCCCTCACACGTGGGCAGAACCAAGGTTGAAGGTATGTACATTGAAGGGCGAACAAAACTCGCGCAGACAGACACACAGAACGAACATCTCCAGTCCTCCCTCCCTCACTCACCCAAATTCTCTGCAATCTCTGCATTCCGTCGGACGACAGACAGAGGCAACAGTACAGCTCGACCTCCCCCGTAGTCGATTAGGATCGAGGTAAGATCGATTTCAGAAGGCTGCTCCTATCTTCTGGTTTCTCCCGTCCTCACGAAAGATATGCGTTGATAAGATGGGAGAAAGATCGCAGTCTCGGGCCAAGGTGAAGCAGGCAGGATGCGTCAGAAGGACGGATGATCGAAGAAATCAAGATGTTCTGATGGCAGCAGAACGCAAGTTTCCTTCCGCCGTTCAGTCAAGGTTCGGCTTTTTTCGCGCCATCCAATCCGTGGCTGGCAATTATTCATTGCCGTCTTTTTGCTCTAACAAAACCTAAAGTACAAATTATAATTCTAGGACCCATGTATTATTTATCTCGAGAACTACGCGGCGAAGAAGAAAACGGCCAAACACCCACGGCTAACTCTCCCCCCCCCCCCCAAAAAAAAAACCCCTCTCCCCCCCCCCCCCTTCTGCCCAGACCCCCCCAACTTTCTCCTCAAAAAAAACCCCGGCACGGGCGCGCAACCACTCCACACCCCCCCCCCACACAACAAAAAAAAAAAAAAAAAAAAAAAAAACAAGACAAGAAAAAGGAGAAAAAGCACACCGGGCGCGGAGGGGCGGGGGGGGGGGGTGGCTTTGGTTTAGCGCCTCCCCCGCCGAGACACGACACCAATACAGAAGAGACAAAACGACGAGACACAACACGCCCAGCAGGAGGGGAACAAACATATTATTTTTAAAGGAAGGGAGAAGAAAAAACTACCCTTTTCCCCCCCCCCCCCCAGATAAATAATACATGGGTCCTAGAATCATAATTTGTACTATACCTACCAGCAGTCAGGTTAAATTTAGTCGAAAGAACACTTTTGGTGGTCAAACAAACGCAGCCAGCGAAGATTTCAGCATACACCACCACTGCAAAACTGTCTATTCTATTCCAATTGTCCATTTGAGTAAATTCATGATGGCGGCTCTCCATGACCTTATCGCATTTTCGTGCAGCTATCTTCACAGAAATAAATCGTGACCAGTCCACCCTCTCCACTCTCACTGGTCAGCCTGTGATCAGCAGTAAAACTGACACTTCTGTCCACATCGAATGCGCCTTACCCACACATCAAGCAACGCATAAAATGCCGCCACAGGCCACTCACTCCTGACTGCTCTGGTTCTGTCTGTCGCCTGCCTCAAATTATTCTCAAAACGATTCGCGGTGAGTTGTAAAAGTAGAAGAGGCGACAGAAGAAATCGCGGAACTTTTGTCGCCCCCGCCCGTAATTGACCATCATCACAACAATATTGATACACCAACAACTTTCCTCTCCCAGGCACTTCAGTTACAGCCGCACACGAAGCCAATTTCACAGCAATAGCCGCATTCCATTGCGCACGATGGGACAAGGACTAGCTGTAGGTGATCAGTTCAAGAATTCAGAATTCACAAAGTCCAAACGCAATAAAAGAAAAGGTAAGCAATAGCAGCAAGCAAGCATACATTCTTCTTCTCAACCACATTGTCCACCCACATTATGCACCAGCCAAGCAGCTTACGCAGTCGTAAGCTGTCCTTTCAGCCTCTTGTCCACAAGTGTGTGAGCACTGTGAGATTTAGCTGGGCTGGAGAGAGAAGCCGCGAGTTGGGATTGTTTGTGGCACGCCTTGATAGGTGGAGCGAACGGATTTCAGCACTATGCAGGCAGCACAGACATACAACTTATCCAACAGTAGTAGGCTTGCGCAGCGATGCGTAAAAACAACACCCAACTTTTCTCAGGGATAGAAAAGCGTCTTTTATCCACCAAATATGATATTGCTCGGCCTACAGGTTGTAAAGTGGCAGGTCGGCTTGCTGTTGCTGCTGTCTTCATCCGCTTCGCTCTGGGCGGGAGGCGAAGTTTTTGCGTCCGTCGCGCGTCAAAAAAATGCGCATCCGTTTCCAGAATGGAATGAAATTTCACCTCTTCTTTCCACCGGCTCGCCCGCCTTCTTCGCTCCGTCAACCGGGAGGCCGCCAAAGTTGAACGATCCGTCACACCAACCACACACGATCTTCTACTCTAACCCGCTCTTCAACAACACGCTAATAAGTGCCAAGAAAGATAAAGTCATCAGACATCCATCCTTTCACAATTTCACATTCAGAACAGTACAGCAGGCCTGGATTCCTCAAAGACGCAATTTTGCCAGTCGTCCGCTTTCTGGCTGGCTGAGGATCGAAGACGCATTTCCCACCTCTTCACGTTCTTATAATTTTCGTTCGGCTCCAATGAGTCAGAGACCAAATTCAACGGTGGTCGGTTGATTTTCCTTTCTCACACACAACACAGCTGACAATTGAAACGTTTCGGTGGGGGGTTTTCTGGGGTGAAAGTTGCCGTCAAAGTTGTTGTTGGAATGGAAATTGCACCGTGGATGCTGAGCTGAGGCACAAAAGAAATGAGCGAGCGCAGAAAAAGAAGAGGAGAAGAAAAGCAAACTTTTAGTGTTAGAGAAGTCGGGGGCGTTGGACGGAAATTCGACTCATCCCATGGACCATCGGCAAAGAAAACAACAAGCATCAGCAGCCTCACAAGCTTCAATCGTAAATCTTTTGTCAGCGCCACCAGCAGCTTCTGTTTCTCTACTGGCGAGAAAAGAAAGCTGTTATCTCTCTCCTCGGAGAGGCGGAAAAAATGCACAACATTGGAATGGAAAACTTTTGCAGAAGAGCGCAAGGAAAAGGGGAAGTTGCACCACCTCCCACCGCTGAGTTCTTCTTATGTCTCACAAATCAGCTGAGTTTCCATTACTTTCCAAGGTGAAAGGCGAGTGAGAGCTGTGGCACCATTTCCCAGCACATGTTCCCAGTCCACCCAGGCGAATCGCGGAGTCAAGCTGAGCCATTTTATGTCAGGTAGGTGAGCCATGCATGCATATCTCACGAAAAGTACAGGCCATCGTCACCCCCACTGCAAGCGCCAGATAGGCAAAAGTTTTGACGACGATACAACTGGATTCGATCAGGATCAGGCAATGCCATATTCGATAAGGGCTCAGAATCTTTACTCCACTTCAAGAAGGGCAATGACTCAAGCCCAAAGATTTCTTGACGCTGAGCAGATGCAATAATGCGGAAGTTACGCATGTACACATGTGCATACCATGTCAAATCGGCTGTTAGTTCACCATTCAAAAAATCTGCCCCGGTGTCACATCGCGTATCCTTCAACAACGAGAGCGGATCATAGAGACAAAGAGAACCGACAACAACAAAGCCAAAGAGCCCTGGATGGATCAGAGCGGATAAAGACGGACAATGACCCTGAATGACCGAGGGCAGCAACCTGGAGCCAAAAAGGGAAACATTTACCTGGTCAAAACATGTCCACAATCAACGTCAGGAATAAGAACAAATGTCTCAAGCTGAATCACTAAAGCACATAGCTTATGAACCGAAATCAAATACGCACGAACGAGAAAGGTCATGCAGAAACGATGCGACCTCGTATTCGTACCAGCGGTCAAACTGACAAGACCATCTCTCCGAAAATAATAATGAGCAATAGCCGATAAAAAATTATCAAAAAACGAACAATTATGTACATGTCCCTCGGGACTCCTGAAAGGTCTGCAAAAAAATACTAGCCGACGCCCGACATACTGTAAGTATGCAGGTGCATTCACCCTTTCTCACCGTCATCAAGAGCCGTCATTCATTGCATCTCAGCTAACAGTAAGCTTATACCACATCCTACGTACATAAGTCTACGCAAAATTTCAGTCCCCTCCCTTTCTACGGAAAATATCAAGCGACACAAGGCGCGTGCGAAATAGCGATAGATAGGAGCGAGCGAAAGGAAGCGAGGGGTCACTCAAATATTGGATTTGCACCTGCATGGGTCAACACACACATCCAACAAACGAAATACCTCAGCAGTGTCCAGTTACCCACCTCAAAAGCAACCGGACATGAGATAGACACTTCAGCAATGAAAGCCAAATGGACCACCCGCACCTTGTGGAACACTTTTCACGAAAATTGACGCGTATCCAATCCACTCACTCAAACTGTACGTACCTGCTTTCCAATTGACCACATTTCCTGCCTTTTCCCACACCCAAACCGAAGGCTAGCATCAAACGCACAAGCCACCAAAGCACACAAAATCCAAAGCAAACACTTCTCTCGTGAAAGGAAACTGATACAACAAATATGCTCGTGGCTAAATAGGCCCAAAGAATGCATAAATAGCTTAGTCATGCGCAGGTATGTGTACGTAAGCCTATGCAGTGAGTGGAGCATGAAAGGCATGAGCATAACAAATGGTTATGATAGTATGAGCAAAATACAACCCTTGATACAACGAAGGAATCATTCATGTCAGTTCAGATGTAAATAAGAAACATACCTACGTCAAATACGACAAAGGAGGAACATACAAATAACAAGAAATTCAAACCAGAAATTTTCTCAGCCAAAAAAAAAAGAAGGCAAACTACCCAACAGCTCCCTCCAAAAAAAAAAACTTCTCCCCCCCCCCCCCATAAACAAGGACACCCCACCCCAAAAAAAAAAAAAAAAAAAAAAAAAAAAGGCGGGGAAAACCAAAAACCCACACAGAAAACAACGAAAAAAAAACCCCAAAAAAAAAACAAAGTAGGCTCAACCCTTCGTTCAAACAGCAGTTGACCTATTGCTACCGCTACTACTGTATGTACATATATGTACGTGTGTTTGTGTATGTGTGTACAATTGTACCTGGAAGAGTAGCAAGTTGAAAAGAGAACAAATACTGGGGAAAGAAAAGTATGGGGAGCAAGAAGAACACTTGAGCTGCCCAAGATGAAAGAAAGGAAGGACGCGCAGCATAGAAAAGTTCTCACCCTTTTACCCAACGAAAAAACTTGGTAGGCCTACCTACGTATTTCTCGACGTGTCAAAACCAAATGCAACAAGGGTTCTGATCCCAGAGTAACGTTTGCGTTTTCAAATTGCCCAGAAGTTTCTCGCACAGACAAAGCAAGGACAAAGTAACACGGAGAAAATAAATTGAGGTTCAAGAGAGAGCCAAGCACAGCCAGCCAATCAAGCATCTCTAATAGTAATCTGAATGTAGCCTACCTCTACTATTTGTAAACAAGTGAAGGCTCGAGCTAATCCGCACTGCACGTAAAGGCCTAATTATGAAGAAGCCGAATCGTAAACCTGATGCAATACGCTACGATCAAGCCACAGAGTTTGTTCGCTGTGGAACTCAAGTCGTTCTCCGTGAAATAGAAAGACAAAATAATGTGGATTCGTCCATGCTTCACGTATTTCTATTTTACAAAAGTACACGCAAGCTCCGCAGTGCACGTACTAATGCCGCGTTCACCAAACGCCCGTAAATCCGTGCGTCCGTTCGTTCGTCAACCCATAACGTGTCCGTTCTTCCGTTAACCCAACCCCACGTCAACCGTATACGGGTTGACGGACGGAGACAGACGGACGGATTTACGGACGTCTAGTGAACGCGGCATAAGCTCCATATACGGAATCTTTCTGTGGCCTGGCTATCACATAAAACAACACGTACCAAGCGTATATATTGGACAATGAATCTGTGAACAAACGGCGTGCACAGAGCTACGCCCGATAAGGGCCAATAGCGTCCCCCAACTCGGGGACGTCCCCCAAGTGAGACGCTGTCCCTCAGTTCGGGACATATAAAGCGCCCACCAAAAAGAAACGATTGCGAAGATTCAACAGGCGTTGGGTGGGCGTCCCATAGCTTCCCCCAGTTGGGGAACGGGGTCCTCAGGTATGGGGGACGCTTTTGGTGCTTATCGGGCGTAGCTCTGCGCGCGCTATTTGTTCACACTCACAATTCTTAAAAAGTCTTTCTCTGGTAATGTACGTACTGCACGAGCTCACTTTTTGTCTCATTTCCGAGAATTCTTCGTCTTGTAAGGCACTTTGCATCTCGTCCTAGCACCATTCCGACGCCTGACGCCACTCAAATCAGTCCTCTAAAGCACCAACTTTGTCCTCCAACAATTCGTATCTGTCAAAGGCACTGCAAAACATCAACAAACAAACAACCGATTAGAAGTTACTGTGTCCCTGTGTCCCTGTGTCCCTAGACTGGGTTACACTAATTGCTAAACCGAAACCTAAACCTAAACCGGCACACTGCTAAACCAATAAACTTATAAGCCAATAGTTTTTCTTATACCGTGGTATTTTTATTACAAATTAACAACAAAAAATGCAAATCAGACAAGAAATTGTGATGAAAATTGTAAATTTGCATTGGAAAACGCCAAAATGCGAAGAGACAAAAATGTTTAGTTACAAATTGTAATCAAAAATGCAAACAATGTAATCTTTGCCCACAATTGTGTCTTCTGTTCCACTCCTGCATAAATAGGCTAGGCACAGGCTCAGGCTTAGGCTCAGGCTTAGGCTTAGGCCTAAGCCTAGCCTATGTATGCAGGAGTGGAACAGTAGACACAATTGTGGGCAAAGATTACATTGTTTGCATTTTTGATTACAATTTGTAACTAAACATTTTTTTCTCTTCGCATTTTGGCGTTTTCCAATGCAAATTTACAATTTTCATCACAATTTCTTGTCTGATTTGCATTTTTTGTTGTTAATTTGTGATAAAAATACCACGGTATAAGAAAAACTATTGGCTTATAAGTTTATTGGTTGGTTTAGCAGTGTGCCGGTTTAGGTTTAGGTTTAGCAATTAGTAACCCAGTCTAGGGACACAGGGACACAGTAACTTCTAATCGGTAAACAAACATACGTCGGGTATACGTACGATGCTGCTGCGTTATGAAGAAACAGACGCGCAAGGCGAAAAATCAAAATCGCGGGGGGAATAACGTTTCTAAACCGCGCAATGACAAACTTTTTGATACGCCCGATTACTACTTACTGCACACACAAAACGAAAGTGTTCATCGAGATCGGGCAGTGCTTCATTCAGCGTTGGGCGCTCAAATCGAAATAAAATGCAGAGAATGAGACATTTGTGGCGGGAATAACCATCCCATAGCGCAGCACAAGAAGCACCAGCACCAAAAGCGGAAACTTTTACTCAAGCCAAAAACATGATTTTCTAATACTGTGAATGAATGAATCGCTTTATCGGCAAATATGCATGGTGGATACCGTGAAGGAACAACACCGATGAGTACAGGATACTGCAGGATACACAACAAAATATTGTATAAAGAACCACAGGTACTGTATTCATTTCAATTTCAGGTGGTATGTACGTACATAAATATGTTGATAAACTGAGCTGTACATACACATAATGTAGAGTAGCAGATAGATATGTCGCAAAATCTGTTATACAGTGAAAGCCGCACTCGCACTCGAACTGAAGGAACATATCTGTATATCAGCACCGAATAATGGAGAAGCACTTTTCTGTTTTCAAGCATCAGCAGTGTCGTAGTACCCGTTGAAATTGAGGCGCAGCAATAGCTCTTTCAACCTGGGTTCGAAGCCAGTTTTGGCCAACTTTGAAAGCACTGAAAATGAAGTAGAGAAATGCATTGCATGACAATACTACTGCCGGCATATGGAAGTTGACCTGTGTATGTCAGTTGACCACGGTTGAGTCAAAACCGTTCGCAAAAAGTCGAACCATCACATCACTTCATCTACTAACCTTTAAAGACGTATCCCAAATAGCGTCGAAAGTTTCCGTAGGCCTCATCATAGACATCGGAGAAGTCGTCGTAAGGCGATCTGCTCATCACCGCTGTTCTGAATCGCAGGATTTCGTTGAGCGTTGTGCGCAGAGCTTCCCTGACCGGCTCCGCCCTTGCGCTCAGCATACACACGCTCAGTGCGCTCTCCAGATACTGCTTATGCGCCGCCCTGAGGCTGTTCAAGCTGTCGCACGCGGGTAAAGGGCGGATGTGGCAAAGATTTCCCCACAGTGAAGGCGAAGATCGATTTTTGAAATTTCCTTCGGTCAACTTTTGCAGTTTTTCAAGACGAATCGATTCCACCCCCATGTCTCGAGGCGATTTTGCCTCTCGTTGTTGAGAAACACCACTTGTAAAGGGCGTTTCACAATAAAGTGCGTGAAAACGTTGCGAAACACGCTTTACAAGGGGTGTTTCTCTATGAGGAGGCAAAATCGCCTCGAGACATGGGGGTGGAATCGATTCGTCTTGAAAAACTGCATAAGTTGACCGAAGGAAATTTCAAAAATCGATCTTCGCCTTCACTATGGCGAAATCTTTGCCACATCCGCCCTTTAACCCTTTCCGAAACTTCTGCCAGCACACCTGCACCACTTGTGCAGCCAAGTACTCCTGCAGACAGCGCACGAACTGCTGCATTTCCGCGGCGCACAGATGCAGGCGGGTCAGATCGTTGGTCTTGGAGAGAATGCGCGCGTTTCCCTGCACCCAGTAGCGCATATCCTCCAGGTTAACCAATACCCAACGCAGCTGCAGAAAGAGGCCGAACACGCGGCCGTATTTCGCCAAGGATGCATCCGTAAGGATGATGTTGCAAGGCCAGCCTACTTCGTATCTCACTTTCGCACAGTCCAACACGCCGAGAGACGAGAAGTCTAGCGACACCATAGCCGCGGCGGCGGCGGCGGCACCCTCTTCCTGCGTTATCGAATCTTCGTCTTGTTGCAGAATAAGACCCAGACGGCCCAAATCGAGGCCGGCGTCCTCTAGGGCCGCGTCCAGGGCCGCGTTAAGTGATCCGGGCAACAGAATGCCTTCAGAACGAGAAAAGGAAGAAGAGGAATTGTCGGCAGTGTAGTCAATGGATTGCAGAAGATGGAAGAGTGATTTGACGAATGAACTGATGAACACGCCTCGACCACAGAACAGCGAGTCACGAAGCGACTCGAAATGAGACATCAGGCCAGCTCCTTCCAGTAGATGAGAGGCGAGCAGTTGGTCTTGGCCTGCGCTCCTGCAAAATACATGTTAGCAGCATGCAATACTTTTTGTACGTACACACCGTACATACATATGTATGTACGTGTACACTTGGCCCATACGATAGACATAGCCGTATTGCGTAAATCATGAGATATTATACTGCTGCAACTTAAAATACATACCGACCTGGCGTCATTGTTGGCAACAAACAAGTCATTCAGCTGTTGTCGGTTTGTTGTCCGTTCATTTTGTCGGTTTGTCGGTTTGTTGTCCGTTCGTCAACAAACCGGCAACACCCATATATTATTCGTCAACAACTTGCTGACAACAACAATGACGCCAGGTCGCGATATGTGTTAAGCGTGAAACATCATTCCCATGACAATCATGTCTCAGTTTTCCAAACATGCATGCTGATGCAGAAGATATCACAGTCGCTTTTCTGATTTACTTTTTTCTAACCAAATTCTCCCACCACAACTGCACCTGTGGAACGAACAGCAGATGAGGCAGTATGGAAGCCTCCAGCTGTGTCTGCAGTTCAGAGAAAGTTCTTTCCTTGTGCGGCTGCAGGGAAAATAAGCTGTCAGTTGCTGCGTTCTCCTTTTCTTCTCCTCCTTGTATGAGCGGAGTGTGAGCACCAAGCAGCTCAAGCACCAGTTTCGTCTTCCCTATTGTCACAAATTCTTCAGCGACTGAGCTCGAGAGAAAGGAGGGCACTTTGCTGCCGTCCAACGTGTAGGCCTTCGTCCAAAAGGTACGGTCTGAAGCAAAAAACCACGCAACTACATACGTACACACACATGCCTTTTATACCATAGAAACAGATACCTACATCAATAGCTGAAAGCACGCCTGTGTACCTTTTACATCCACGTACTCAGGGTCGCAAGAAACGAAAAATGCCTCCGGCTCAACAACTTTCGCCTCTGACAGCCAAATTTCCAAACTTCTGAAAAAACCTACGTTACCGTCAATAACTGCTACGTATGTCACATTGACGGTCACACCCCAAAGCTCGACTGGTGTCTGATTTCATCTTTTTCTAAACTTCTTACTTGAACAACGGTCCCAAAGAAGCCAGTAGCAAACGCTTCAACATCGATTGAGCAAGCGATGCGATGGGTGAGTTCGCGTACAATTCGTACAGATGGTCCACGATTTGCACATTCTGCAGCTCACCGTCCAATATTTTGTAACATGTGCACTTCAGCAATCTGCAAGTAGCGCAAAAAGTAGATCAGGCATCCTAAATACTAATGCACATGACCATTACGATTACACATGCGCAGGTAGTATGTACAGTACATATACATGCGCAGTAGAGATATGTCCACGTACACTGCAAGTACGTATTGTACGGGCAGACACAACTACAACACAACACGAATCTTATGTTGACAACAACTTACTGTATCAACTCCTGGTAAGGCGTCAACAATAGTAGTAATTCCATAAAAGCAATATCTTCCTGATCTAGGATACGCAGGATATCTGCACCCAACTCATCCACCACCTCGGAAAGCGCCAGAGTGAAGGCCAATTCAGTACGACCAATAAGAGGAAAGGGGGTGGCGCGATGCAGAAAGGAGTACACGCATCGAGTACTGCAAAAAAGGAAATGACACACGAAATAATAGTTGCGCGCACCAGAAGTATTACAGCAAGCAAAGCATGCACGAATGTACGTGTATGTACGTATGTACTGTACCTACTTGTATCCAATGTTCAGACACGGTGCCATCGCGTTCCGAAATTCTGGAGGTGGAACACCAGCTAGAGTGACGTCAGTCACAAGCACAGAAAAGCAGCAGTCCTAAAACAGACAGCAACAACTGCTTCATGCAGGTACTAGTAAACGAACTTGCAGAGTGTGCACGCAGAACTGGCAGGCAAAATCAGCTGTTTTGGTCACGAACAGGCATTTTCGTTCCATCGTCAGGGTTATGCCGCGTTCACCATACGTCCACGTACATCCGTACGTAGCTAGGAGTACATGGTGAACGGACGTATGCTGAACGCTGCATTACTTCATGGAACCATGTCATTTCCGACAATGATTGGTGGTCGCGAGCTCACCCTACTCTGCCTTCCCAGTGCGTTTTTTGACCGGTGCTGGCAAGCTCACCGATCAAAAACGCACTAACAAGAAGTCAGTTCACGACCACCCAAAATTCTCATAGCGCAAGTAGCGAATAGAAATCCTCACTCATGCCGCGTTCACCAGACGTTCGTCCGTCTGTCAACCCGGATACGGTTGACGTGGGGTTGGGTTGACGGACGGACACGTTACGGGTTGACGAACGGACGGACGTACGAATTTACGGACGTCTGGTGAACACGGCATCACACCTTCTCATCTTGCAGCCCAAATAGTGTCGTCTCCACGCCGAGCAATAGACGCCTCAATTCCACGGTCAACTCCTCAAAACTCAGCTCCACAGGCGTAGATACTAGCGTGACGTCCGCCGCTTGCAGCTCTAAGCACGGCACTCGAGGCGTCTCGCCATTGGCTGTCGTGAAGGAACAGCCAATCAACGTGCTGCTTTCTCCTTCTACAGTCAGGGTGGAGCTCTGACTGTGATATTCCGCTCCATTGACTGGCTGCTCATCAAATCCTGCAACAAATTGCTTGGAATTTGACCAATTTTTTGCGGAAAAAGGGGTACTGTGGGGTAAACCCGACCACCAAGTACTGTTCTTTCTTCGTGATTAGCCGAGTTTACCCCACCAATCAAACAAACCGGGTATAGGTACCCCATAGGACCCCATATTGTACGAACAGTAGTAGACTGCCAGTATAGTGTAGGTACCACCATACATTACATACCTTCATCTTCCACTGTATCTTTAGGAGTTACAGGAGGCGGGGCCAAGCAAAGAAAAGATAGCGGCTTGCATGATGAAACACTGGGCAACGCGAATGGTTCTGCGGCAGTATTGATGTTCAAAGAGAAAAACTAAAATATACCAAGAATAACTGAAACTGAAATATAGGATCATCTATCTATCTTCGAAATGCACATGTACCTACATGAGCACAAGCAAAGCGAGTACAATACTAGTATTTCACGACAGCGAAAATCGAACCTAACTTAACATGCGGCGTACGTACACGTACTACGTGCACTATACGTAAAAAATCGTGTGAATAAATTAAATACCTGGCAGGATTGTGCTCTTTGCATTAGCAGCAGTTCGTCCGTCTCAGTTGGCGCACAAGTTGGAACTTGGGCAAAATGCAGCAAAAACTCCACTGTTCCAAGATGTTGGTCTCCAGATAAAGCTTCTAATCTATCTGAAAAGATGATACTTATCACAATGTTCTTATTTTGTACTTTACGTGCACTAAGTATACAAAAGTAAACTAACCTCCAATGCTCAACAGCTCCTTCGCCTTTGTATACTGTCCTAGTTTTGAGAGCTGGAAACATGCACCGTGTACGCAGCCAGTCAAGCCACACGGCCATGATATCGTCTTGCTGTCTTCTGACAGAAGTAGGAGTTCATAAAAACGAGCAAATTCCTTCATTCTTCCATTGCTCTTGCGCACCAATCTTCTGATGAGAGGAACGATGCCGCCATACAACAACTGATCGTCATCCATAACGATCAAGAAGAAAGCACCGGAGCGAACACCCTGTACGTACGTATGAAGCAGTTCAAGTATGCACATGTACATACAGGGCGTTCAAGAAACTTCCTCCAGTATTATACGTATTTTAAAGAAAACAAAAGGTACTGCCACACACTGGCCAGTGGCTATCTCGGACCACAGGAAAACATTCACATCCAAACACCAGCTGTCAGAACGCAAATTCAACTTTTACTTGGGTCAAAAACGAACAGTAAACGTAGCCTAAACAACAAAACGGCAACAAGCAACAATAATAATTGAACAAACGCCACATGTGTCATTCGGCTTCAGCTAAAGCCCCAAATAATCAAGACATGAGAACCCAACAAGTCGACCTTTACCTGACATGATGCTACTCGTATGTAGGCCTACTAACTTTATGACAGTTCACTCAAATCAATATTGCCCTATCTACTCCAGCTAGTAACCTAATTCAACACCTTCCTCATTCAATCAAGCACGTGACTCATGAAATACACCACTCATTCGTCCCACCCTAATCACAACTCGAAGTAGCTATGCAAATCCACTCCTTCGAATTCTTCCGCGCCGAACGACGCCGTCAATCCGTCCACTCCGCCCGGACTTCCGAATCCTTCTGGCGAGGAAAGCTGTTGGAAAGCGGACGGATACAAAAACCCCTGTTGCTGTTGCTGCGCCTGTTCGTAGAACTGGGCCTGTCCCGATTGGCCGAGGGGCGACGCATCACTGACGCAGTTGGCACTGAGGATATTGGCGCGGGTCAACCCGGAAACTTGATGTTGCGGCTGGAATACAGCCGTGCTGGTAGGGGGCGACGGGAAGCAGGCGGCAGCGCCGGGAGAAGGAGACGAGGAGGAGTTGGAGCACGAGCTGCTTCCTCCTCCTCCTATAGCTCCTTGGCCTGCTGTTTCGATGCGAAACGGTTGATACGGATCTGCCAGATAGGACGACTGATTCGTCGAGGCGGTGGTAAACTCTCGCATCCGTGCCAGCTGCTGCTCTCTCAGGGCGGCGGCAGACGTCACCGTTTCCGAAGACACGGCGCCGAAATAGCGCGGAATGTGACTACTGCTGCTGCTTTGCTCGTGATAGGAAGAGCCAGTGGAAGCAATGCCCCTTACCGCCGCTGGCCCTCCGAACAGCACTCGCTCCCTCTTCTTCCTTTCGATTCTATCCAGAGCTGCGGATGTCGTCATCGAGGATGCAGTCGACAGATTCAACCCCTCTCTCCCTTCTTCCCCACTGCCCTCGTGATTAGCGGAGGTAGTAGCAGCAGTAGAAGAGCGGTAGCCCGGGAATTTGGGCGCATTGAACAGGAGGGAGGACGGCTGCTCTTCTCTTCTCTGCGGCTTGAATCCGGGGAAGCCAGAGACGGAAGTGGCAATGGCATTGTCGCCATTCGCGTGAATTGGCGCCGCGGGCGAAACGCCGGAGGGCACGGAAGCGCCGGGTTGCGGCTCCCAACTCGAAGAAGGATTCCAACTGGAACTGGAAGTGGTGGTGACGTCATTCCTGGTGACGTTTCGAAACAGTTTCTCCGCCACTTTTGTCACCACGCTCCTTCGAGCCAAGTGCTGGGTGGAGGAGCAGGAGGAAGGGGCGGGTTTATTCTTGTGGTGACGAAGCATCTGCTCTTGCTTCACCTGCACACAATAGCAAGTACAGTAACATACCATGTACGTACTAGGAGGAAAATTTCGAAGATCGCATATCTTGTGTACGTACATACGTATGTACCAGGCGCATGTACGCACGCCTGTAGCAGTACTACGTACGTAGGCTGATCGCATGTACATCCGTAGGCAAGGTGCAGCAGTACTACGTCTAGGGTACGTGCATACAGCACAACAGTGCACGTTTCTCTATGCCCATTTAGATGGGTATTGTAGGTACTAGCTACTCAGTTGTGCACGTTACGCTCGTAGCTCTGCACTTAACCCCTCCCCATCCCTCCTCTTTTCCCTTCGTTTCTTACCTCCCTTCCCAAATACCCCCACCTTCCTTCCCTACACCCGCTAATGCCGCGTTCACCAGACGTCTGTAAATCCGTCCGTCCGTTCGTCAACCCGGATACGGTTGACGTGGGGTTGGGTTGATGGACGGACGGACACGTTACGGGTTGACGAACGGACGGACGTACGAATTTACGGACGTCAGGTGAACGCGCCATAAAACTCCAAAATTCAAATAGCGGTTGTACCTCGGAGGTGGCGGCGGCTTCCGTCTCTTCCTCCAGCTGTCTCCGTATGTCCGCCACGTCCGTCTGATGCAGGAGGAGCTTCGGCGTCTTCGCCATCCCTGTCGTCTCCTGCAGCTGCGGCGCCCGTTTCTTCCGCCGCGTCTCCGTCTTCCTCCGCTGCACGTCCGCCCGTCGCTGCTTCTCCTCCAGCTTTATCCCCTCCTCGTCCAACCCCGCCGCCACGTACTCCGCCTCCGCACGCTCCAACACGCCGCGAGGCGGCGCTAGGGGGAGGCCGCGCCCTGGGAGGCACCGCGCGCCCCGCCGCCCCCCCCCGCCGCCCGCCTCACCACTGGCGCCTCATCTGCGAGCAGGTTGAAGGGGGCTTGCAGGGACGCTGAAAGAACAAGAAGAAACAGCCAGATGAT
>JASAMW010006176.1:0-19052 GCA_030247985.1 Epsilonema sp. ZAB3_2
TCTTTATTTTATTTAGGCCTATCTATATTTTGATTGTATTTTATTTTTATTTATCTTTATTTTATATATTTTCGTTTTTTTTTTGTTTATTTTATTTTATTCTTTATTCACTTCGTTTCAGCATCACAAGGAAGAAATATTCCTGCACTTTCTTTCTTTCTTTTCTTCGCGGTTGGCGTCGGTTGCACAACCGCTATATGTCGGTTGGTGCTCAGTTGTACAACTCCTCCATATGTCGGTTGTCAACGGTTGCACAACCAGTTGGCGTCGGAGACTTTGAATCCCGGGGAGGAGTTAAAAAAATGTTAAAGGATATAAAGGATCTGTACAACGCTGGGTTCAACAAGGAACTGATGAAAGCACACGCAACTTTACGATTCACTTGAAACATTAGACCGTCTTCCAACATCGAGCGTAGATAGATATAACAGTACGTAGGTCACGTACGGGCTTCAACATCAACTTTTAGTAGTCCGTGTTTACGCGTTGTAGTACCGTTGTAGTTGTGGTACGCTGTGTGGTCGTCCACAAAAAGGGACGGCAAGTAGCCAAGTACGTCATGTGCGTGGACGCCTGAAAGCGTACTACAACACGTAAACACGGACTACTGACATATATGTCTGCGGAAAACCCAGACCGTTCTGTTCGGCCATCTCGCCCCGATCCATGGAATGCGCTCATAACGCATGCACATATGTAACATATAGATTCATATTCATACCAGTGCAAAGTAGCAGGATCTAGACCCCTTCTAAACTCCACCAGCGGTGCAGAACGACTCCTGGTGTTCCATAGACGAATCACAGTACCCTACATGAAGCAATACAGATAAACTCCACCCACACCTAGGATACTATGGGGGTAAAAATCCGGCCATGGGAATATCCGACCACCTCAGTTTCAGGGCTGCATAACTAAACAACCAACGGATCGATAAGACAAATATTATGTCAATCGATTCCTTGAACTATCCTTTTCCAAATGAGCTATTTGGTTCACCATTATTTGCTGAAACAGCGAGTTCAAAAGAGCTTTAGGTGGCCGGATTTACCAAATGGCCGGGTTTACCCCACAGTACCCTACATACAGAAGGAACCGTCCTGCCCTGCGTCCTATGAAACTCTGCCTTAAATTGACTATTGCGACAGAACATACGCACAAATGTAGTCAACTCCACAACGAATCTAAAGTACAAATTATAATTCTGGGACCCATGCATTATTTATTTTGAGAACTACGCGACGTAGAGCAAAGCGGTCAAAACTTCCACGGATTCCTTAGCTCGCCTCTCCAATAAAAAAACCGTGTGATTCTATCTGCTCTCAGTGTCGAGATCTCGCCGATTTCCTTCAGTACTAAAATCGGCAAATTGGGCGTGGACCATTGGGCAATTCTAAACCTCGCAAACGCCCGAAAAATCAAAAGTCGTAGAAATATGCACACGTGACGAAAACAATAAAAATGGGCATCGGGCGTACAGGGTCGTGGGGTATCGTGGTTTGCGTGGTTTAGCGTCTGCCAAATGGTGACACGATTTCAGTGCTGAAGGAAATCGGCGAGATCTCGACACTGAGAGCAGATAGAATCAAACGGTTTTTTTATTGGAGAGGCGAGCTAAAGTTATCCGTGGAAGTTTGACCGCTTTGCTCTACGTCGCGTAGTTCTCGAGATAAATAATGCATGGGTCCCAGAATTATAATTTGTACTTTAATCAATCTTTCCTGCCCGTGTACTATCTATTTCTGCCATAACTCCTTCTTTTTCATGCAAAGATTATAAAGAATAAAGTTGGACTCACAGTTGCAGATCCTGTGGCCAATAGACTGCCGTCCGTATTCAGCGCAATACACGCAATGTTTGATTGATGGGCGTTAACTGTTACTGGAGAGACAGTGGCGCCTTGCGAAAGGGCACTCAATTCCTAAAAAGAAATCCATCTGCATTTTTGTAATAAGTTAGGGAAGGGACCTATTTATTTAGTATGTGTTTTTGCTGCACATTTTCACACGGTCATGCCCGTGTGTGAGTTGAAACTCATTGTGAATTCACCGTTGTCCCGAAGCTTCAACGCATATACATGTACATAATATGGGGTAAACCCGGCCATGAGAAATCCGGCCACCTAACTTTCAGGGCTGTATCTCAGCAGTCAATGGACCGATTGATCGATTCCTTGAACTCTCCTCTTTCAAATGAGCTATTTGGTTCAACCATTTGCTGAAACAGCAAGTTGAAAGGCGCTTAGTTGGCCGGGTTTACCACATGGCCAGGTTTACCCCACAATACCCTACACAGTGAATTCACCGTAGTTTGCAAACACCCGCCACGTGTGTAGCGTAGCGTGCACTCTTGTTTCCACTTACGGCAAGCTGCACGCTTCCCAATTTATGGCCGGGAAATGCGAACAGCTGATAGTCGACGTCAGAACTGACGGCACACAGCCCAAGAGGATTGTCCCTGGTTTCCATGGTTCCCAAACGGACCACCTTGTCAGGAAAGGAGAACACGTGGACCTTGGTGCGCAGAACTACCACCAACCTAAACGAGAACATACAATAGTTCGAAACGAGGATGCAATATAGGCCTACATGCAAAACAAGCTGGTGGGGTAGGTAATACCAAGAGTCCATGACAGAGAAGGACTATGAATCTGTGAACAAAAAGCGCGCGCAGAGCTACGCCCGAAAAGCGCCAAAAGCGTCCCCCACCTGGGGACCTCGACCCCCACCTGGGGGACGCTAATGAGACGCCCACCCAACCTCTTTTGACTCTTCGCATAGTTTCCTTTTGGTGGGCGCTTTATGAAAATGTCCCGAATTCAGGGACAGCGTCCCCCACTTGGGGGACGTCCCCCAGATGGGGGTCGGGGTCCCCAGGTGGGGACGCTTTTGGCTCTTATCGGGCGTAGCTTTGTGCACGCCGTTTGTTCATTATTCATAGTCCTTCTCTATTATGGAGTCCCGGTAATACAGACCAGTTGCGCTAAGAAACTACGGGTCGCGGGCTGACCACTCTTGTGATCGGCAGTAAGGGGGGGGGGGGGGAGTAATGCACGGTGAAAAGCGAAAGACACGGGGGGGGGGGGGGGGTCATCGCGCGAACCACCCATAATTCTTTGCGCAACTGATTTTTTTACCTATCCAACCCGAGAATACATAATGGGGTATGATAAATAAAATCCGACCACACCACAGCTCAAGTCACTGCAAGACGTTTGGTCTCCTTTATATAAAACATAGACGGCTGAAAATCAGCTTAAAGGTCGAAACTACCCCAAGTTACCCTACCAAGCATCGATCAATGATCAACCTCACTTGCTATACGTCATCCGTACGTTCACCACTGAGTTGGCCAATGTGATTTCCAGGACAAATTTCTTCTTCTCGTCATCCCATACGAGTACGGTATTTTCGGCGAATTTCGCTCTCGGGCCCCCACCGACCAAAGCCAGAAGATTGGTACGATGTAGCATGGTGACGATTTTCACACCGCCCACTTCCGCTTCCGCTGAAACAAACGATAAGAAAATATGGTGAAACATCAAACTCACGAGGTGACCGTTGTGATCTGTGTAAATTCTGCTTTCGCTGAAACGACACTTATGGGGAAAAGGCGAAGCGAAACATCAAACTCACGAGTTTACCCATTTTTGCGAAATGTTACAAAAGGTGAACGAATAAATGAACTGGTAAGAATGATGATTCCCGTCTCGCACTATTGTGTTTTCTTGTGAATAAACAGGCTTACACAGGTGAAGCTTCTGCTCCAAGGGATCAGCGTTATACACGCGAAGGCCCCTGTCCAAACCACAGGCAAAGCAATCTAAACAGACCAACCTTTATTGCACACATATACATCCCGCATAGTAAAAGCCAAAAATTTTGAACATAAATAGATATTTTTTGTGCGAGACAAGCGGAATTGAACAGTTTGCTTAGGCATGTACAAGCCTTTTTCATTCCTTGAAACATTAGCCGCTTTCGACCATTTCACCACAGTACGTAAATATTATTTATTACTACTAAAACGCCCAAAACTAAACCACAGGCAAAGCAATCTAAACACTACCCAGAAAATGAACAGCGAGGCTATTTGGGAAGAATGGGCGACATTATGTCGCCCGTTGTTCCCAATACAGGATGAGTTATATATTTTTGGTATAAGGAACCATACATGTTCACAGATCATTTAGTTGAGGTACCATGGGGTAAACCCGGCCGCTCATTGGTGGGGTAAAGACACAGGTTCACCCAGAGGTGAGGAATTATCTCGCTCCTGTGCAATGAATGGGAGTAGCTTTGGTAAACTCGTGACTTTTATGTTTCGACTGACCATCATGCGATCACCCAGGATTACAACTCAAGTAGTGAATAGACGAAAAGGTTTGCTCACCTTGTCCTTCATTGTAACTCAACCACGTAATGGCTGCTTCAGGCATCTGCAAGTAATAAAAATCACATACCGTATTTACCTGTGGGGGCTATGCAAAAATTGAGAGGTCCTATATGGGGCTATGCATAGGGGGGGCTATGCATAGGGGGGGATATGCATAGGACATTTTTTATGTTTTTGAGAGGTGCGCAGAGGCATATTTTTTAGGCCAAAAGCACGTGATTTAGGGCATAATTGAGGTCAAACCAGGGTTATTTTAGTACAATACACGCCCAAGCAGGCTTATAGGCATCTTAGCTTGGTGTGGGAGTGCCTATGTGTAGGTTATGACCAGCTTGTGTAGGTAGGTTCAGGTACCCTACAGTACATATGGGGCTATGCATAAGGGGGGGCTATGCATAGGGCATTTTTTATGTTTTGCCAATATGGGGCTATGCATAGGGGGGGGGGGGGCTATGCATAGGGGGGGCTATGCACAGGTAAATACGGTACAAATAGCGCTCAATGCATAAATGCTGAGCAGCCAACAAAGTAGGAACAGTAAAACGGCTGTGTTGGCGTCAAAACACCAAAACTCCCATATAAATCAACCATCAGAGCAAATAAAACTTTTCATTTTCATCTGCAATAACATTATTCTGACATCGAGAAATCTTTGCATTTTCGGGGACGCGCGCAGACGCCGTCCCCATTCAAGATAGCGGTGAGGAAAAAAGTTTATCACAGTCGACTTGAACTTCTGTCTGTCTGTCGGTCGGTCTCTTTTCTAAGTATGCAATGAAGGATGTGTATCAAATCAACCCAAAGCCGCATTCTCCATTCCAGAGTATCTAGCTGTGTACAAGATCTTTCATGCGACGGTGTTGTGTTGTAAAGCTTTTGCCTTGCCGCGCGTTTTTCTATTCAGTAATGACGTGATCAAAGTCATAGGTTGCGGTATTGTCCTTTTCGTATTACTCAGTTTGTGAAAAGTAATCTGTTCTGACCACACTGTGTTTAGCATCCAGTCACGCCTTTATTATGATCCGAGTGCATATACACTGAAGATACCTACAACTGTTGTGTATACAAATCAGCCCAATAGGCGCACGCTATTATAAAGCTAGCTAGTCCTGTAAGCCGATTTCTTGGCGCGCACTTTTTTTATTCACTAATGTCGCGGAAGAATATGATATTCGCGAGTTGTTCATTTCATACTTGCACGTCTGCTAGCTATGTAGTACGTACGCAGCATAAAGGCTTCCTATGCTTATTCCTACTATTATGCTGTGCTACGCACGTAGGTGCTCCCTAGTAATACGGCGAGCCCGCGGCGCCACCATCGTTGCATGCAGACGAAGAAAAGAAGACACGAATATTTTTTATAGGGCGGATGTACATAATAGTACAGCAGCTTGCCTGCGCTCATCTTACCTAGCGAAGAAAGGCGCAGACAAGGCAGAATAAGCAAAGAGATTGATGAGAATATGATTTAGCATGTTGTACAATTTGGGTTTGCAAGTACTACGTACGTACGTACGTACATACGTATGTACGTACGTACATACGCAAGCTGACAGAGACTGCAAAGGTCTGTGCATACGACAGCTGACGCGGGCTACAAAGGAGGTAGGTACAAAATCCTGGACTAGGAATGCAATCACGGCAGTTTTTTGAACGTGTCAAAATGTCTGTAATGAACAACATATTTTTGAGTCGAGTCATATCCTGCAAAGAAATAACACAGTCAGTTTGTTCCCCCGCGTCCCCATATATTTTCCATCTTGGAAAATATACAAACAATGGTTAGCAGCAACGATGGAAAGTTATTCTGAACGGCAGAGCCAGCTCTGGGCACAAATGGGCAGAAGGCTTTTTGGGTGGCCTTGTTTGAATCAATGTTCATTCACATAGAAGGAATGCGATGGACGAACGCTCGTCGTGTCCATGGCTCGATGCACGCAAAGGTATGGACGAGTACGCAGAGCGTACGCCCAGCGCAGGTTCACAATAGTGCGCTTCACACGTGGCGAGTAAACTAATATGGTGAATTCACGGTGAGTTTGAACTTCGAGTTTTATTTTGCGTGTAGAGCATTCTCGCTTGCTTCCACGCGCAAAATTTTTCTCACGTGTTCACACGTGGTGCAGGGGGGTAGGTACGTGGTAACTTGAGGCGCAAACGCGCCTCTGTTTTCGTTTTCCGCCTCAAATATCGGCGGCTAGAGGCGCAAAATTTTTGGTCCGCTTTTCTGAAATTTTGAAACTCTGACAGTGATGGTGCTTCAATAATCCACTATAATAATGCGATTAGAGCCATACTTGCTCATTGGCAATTTTTCGTGTGTCCACCCAGCGGTCACTCACTGTTCCATCCTTTTCGCTTTTCCCTCGCTCTCCCTTTCCTTCCTCCGCCTGCCTTCGTTTTGCCTAAGCAACTCGCGTTTATTCTGCCCGCGCCCTAGCCTACAGTATGTTATAATCTATGTATGCCTACATGATGTACTGAATGTGCTTGCACCTGCTATTTATCTTGTCCTGTAATACATGCGAAATTGTCTCAGATGATTGGAAAATGCACCATTTATGGCTCTAAATTCAAAAAATTTTCCCAGGGGGCGCTGCCCCCTGGACCCCCGCTGGGGGCTTCGCCCCCAGACCCCCATGGCCTCCGGTGGCTGGGGCTCCGCCCCAGACCCCGTTGGCGGCCTTCGGCCCCCAAATTCCCTACTTGGCTTTTACCCTTTATTTTTTTAATTTTGCGCCTCAAGAATTTTTGGGCTACCTACCCCCCTGTGGTGAGTTTCAAACTCACGGTGAATTCACCGGCCTCCCTATGCTTCATCATATTCATACGGGGAATTCCCCGGGAGTTTACTAGCCACGTGTGTGGCGCACTATAGTCTGGCCAGAAAGAGTTTGGCATGGGACTCAAGTCGTCCTGCGTGGTTTGCATGTACTTTTGCTAAATAGGAGTACACGAAGCATGGACAGAAATCCGCATTTGTAAATCCAATTTACGCAACGCGCCTTGAATGCCATGCCAAACTCTTGCTGGCCAGACTATAGTGTGCATGAAAGCGCATTCACATTGGGAGGAAATGCGCTCGGCGTACGTCCAGCGTGGCCGTGGTTGTCCATGCTTTTGCGTTGCGCCGAGCCATGGATATGCTGCACGTCTCCACCAATGTGAATGAGGCCTCAATCCGAATCACTCTCATCAACATCATCATCCAGCTCATAGCTGCGCAAAGGGTCTGCTTTTCGTTTCTGAAACTTCCTTTGGCCAATCGTCAGAGGTCTATCACGCTCCAACCGCTTTTTGCGCCGCTTTTTCTTACTGATTGAAGTTCCATAGTTGGCGCCTTTCAGTGTTGGAGGCACTAAAACACGCACACGCTGACATACATATTATGCATTCCTGGTAAACGACGTAACAAACTGTCAGAGCGAACAAAAGCCCTGGCTATGGCCGCGTAGTGCAAACTGCGAATTACCAGGAATAGGAAACACTATTTTATTCACTTCTCTATGCAAATTATAACTCCATAATAAAACTGTGAAACGCATCTTACCAAGTACAGTATTTTGGGTGTGTATCTATAGACTGTACAATTAGGGGTACAGTCTATAGTGTATCCCTCAAGCCACGCCCCCATTTGGAATACATAAAAATTGTGTGTATGTTCTTATGGCAGAATGCATCGGCCTTTCGTTGGTCAGGGCTAGCTTTATGAAGACACTGAAACATTAGCTCGGTTTCCGTCGGAATCGTTTTTTCCGTCGGAACTTAGTTTCCAACATTTGGTTCCCAAAAGTCAAGAGCAAGTAGGCCTACTGTAAACTTCGTGTATTCGCCTTTCGCGATAACGCTGTGCGTGATTTTGCAGTGCACTTAGCTAACTTGCAGTATTTAGCACACTACCAAAATTTGCCGCCTAGTAAACATTTATCTCCAAATATACAAGTTTTTACAAGTTTTAAAACTTGTATATTTGGAGAACATTTATCTCCAAATATTCACCGTTTTGCAAAACTTGTATATTTGGAGATAAATGTTTACTAGGCGGCGAGTTTTGGTAGTGTGCTAGCTAACTACTGCACCCTTAGCTAAGTGCACTGCGAAATCACGGACAGCGTTATCGCGAAAGGCGAATAACACCCCTTCGAACATACCCCCCGTCGTGTATAACCCCCTATTTGGTGGATGACGATTCTCAACCCCCTCAAACCAACATTTTGAAAACGCGCAAAACGCACAAACAAAAACAAACCAAGCATGTTGGTGATGATGATTTGGCACAAATTGGCTGGTCTCGTGTACACGAAGGGTTATACACGAAGGGGGTTATACGCGAAGCTTTACAGTAGCAAATGAATAGGAGCTGAAGTACCTGTACCTATATAATCCGGCACATCCCGTAAATGTGGCTGCTGTTTCACCGTGTGCAGCGTCTTGTCGTGCTTCAACGCGGCCAATTCGCGCGGGTTCTGCGCAAAGTAGGACTTGAGCTTCTTGGAGTTACAGGGAGGATGCGGCAAAGATTTCCCATAGTGAAGGCGAGGATCGATCTTTCAAATTTCTTTCGGTGAACCTATGCAGTTTTACTTGCTGAATCGATTTCACCCACCTGTCTCGACGCGATTTTGCCTCCTCGCAGAGAAAATCCACAATTGTAAAGGGCGTTTCGCAATAAATTGCGCGAAAACGTTGCGAAACACGCTTTACAAGTGGGTTTTCTCTGCGAGGAGGCAAAATCGCGTTGAGACAGGCGGGTGGGATCGATTCAGCGTGTAAAACTGCATAGGTTCACCGAAGGAAATTTGAAAAATCGATCCTTGCCTTCACTATAAGTGAATCTTTGCCGCATCTCCCCTTTAAGAATCTGCGTCTTGATCTCCTGCAAACGGGCCTCGCGAACCGCAGTCGTGGTGACTGCGCGCAGGGCGTCGCGAGCGCGGTAGCGGAACCCATCCAGCTCCTCCATGCGAAACTGGTACGGACGGATGGTGTCTTCGCCTACTGCAACAAAAAACAAGGATTTTAAACAGTAGCAAGGCGTCATTGTTGTCAAGAAATCGCTAACAAAGATACGGAGATTGTCGGTTTGTTGACGAAATGACAACAAAGTGACAATCCCCATTATTCACTCTCAACAAACCGGCAACAGTTCCAGGCGACTCGTTGTCAACAATGACGCCTTGGTGCGGTTGCGGTATGTGTTAACTCCTCCCAATCGACTCGTCGCAGGGGGTCAACCAATAGTGCCCTTTCAAAATGCTCGCTCGGGCTGTCCTTCCTTCCCCCGGCCGAAAACTGTGACGTCACAAAGAGGGTGTGGTGAGGGTGCCTAGAACCAGCGGGTGACGGATGGCAAGGGGCGCTGCATATGCGGGTACATATAGCAGGCACTTGCGAGGGAACTCTTGTCCGGCGGCATAGCTCAATCGGTAGAGCATTGGCACGGCAAGCCGAAGGTTGCGGGTTCGAGCCCCGCTGTCCCGGCGAGTTTTCCTTTCCCTAGGAATTGGGACTTTCGTTCACCTCGCGACAAATGGCGAGCGCACCAGGACCCTCCCGTCCTCGCCACCCTAGGTGGCGCTCTTAGTGGTGGGGGGATGTGGTGAGGGTGCCTAGAACCAGCGGGTGACGGATGGCAAGGGGCGCTGCATATGCGGGTACATATAGCAGGCACTTGCGAGGGAACTCTTGTCCGGCGGCATAGCTCAATCGGTAGAGCATTGGCACGGCAAGCCGAAGGTTGCGGGTTCGAGCCCCGCTGTCCCGGCGAGTTTTCCTTTCCCTAGGAATTGGGACTTTCGTTCACCTCGCGACAGAGGGTCAGAAAAGCGAAGGAGTTGGGCCGATGGCAAGCAGGCGTAAAAGAGGGAGAGAGAGATCGTCTTGGGTTCCCTTTTGCCAAGTTTTCGCTGGTCCCTCTTTTCCTCCCCTATTTTCCTCCTAAAAGCCGAGCAGCCAGCGGAGTTTCTTCGACCCCTGCCGGACGTCTTTTCTGCTGTCTTCTCTCACCTAACCTCTTAGCGCGTGCATACTGCATAGTAAGGGTAGTAAGTAGGTACATAGGTAGACATACACATACGTCATACACAGTACGTACGCAATATAACGGGCCAACCAAAATGTGTGTACGTACATACATTATTGTGAGATCCATTTCTCACCACCACAGAACAGAATCCGCTCTGCTGGTACGCAGCTCGTAGTTTCTACGCCCTCGTGTTATTGTAATATTGTTTTTGCTTTGACCATCATGTCTGAAACTCCATCGACTTCGGTTAAGGCGGAAATGTATCGCGGGAAAAAGTACCGTGTCTGCATCCAGTTTAGTGGCAGTGGTGAGAAGATATTAGCGGCATTTTGCGAATGTAAGGCCGGTGGCGGCGGAACTTTGGCCACGACTACTTGCAAGCATTTTGTTGCGGCAGCGTACGACTTGGACTATTTTCTCCGAAGGAGGAAACAAGTGGAAGGCGGCCAGAAGCAAGAGTACAAAACTGCCGCTGATGCAGGCAGAAGACGTCTTTTTCTTCAACGCGGAAAGGGGAAAGATGAAGAGGCCACACACATTGCTCGGAACCGCCTATGACCCTCGGCTCGCGCACGGTCGACTGACACAGGATGAACACCTGACAGCAACGACGGAACTACTGAAGAAGCAACTGCCTGACTCTGCGTGGCTTCACGTCCTTCAGCCCACGCCTCTAAACGCTCGCTGTGGAGATGCAGAAAAGCTGCGGGAAGCTGCTGAGAAAAAGCTGCCCACTGCCACGGTTGCAGCTGCTGCTTCGTCGTGCACAGGAGTGTGCCGGCTTTTTTTTACGCCAGGCGACTGTGACACCGACCAGCTGAACTTCGACGAGCTGGACAGAGCTGAAAATATTACAGTAACCGAGGAGGAGCGAAAGGAAGCGGAAGAAATTTCGCGCGGGCAACGGGAGACGGAGCATTGGCATCACATTCGAAAGCAGCGAATCACAGGAACTATGATTGGCCCTATCTGCTCGCGCCTAAATAGGACGAAACCCGACAACCTGATTAGGCGGATGCTTTACAAAAAGGACATCAGTCATCTGCACGCAGTCCGCCACGGCATCGAAAATGAAGCAGCGACAAGACAAGAGTACGTCCGGCGCGCATGTTGAAGAGTGCGGTATCTTTGTCTGCCCGGAGGAGAACTTTGGTTTCATCGCGTGCTCACCGGATGGCGTGGCAACATTCCAGGATGGCAGAGCCACCCGCATCATCGAAATCAAGAACTTTAGCGACCACCCAAAGCATCCGACTGGCTGTGAAACGCTGCGAGAGATTGCGAAAGCGCGCGGATGCAACTTTTGCTGCAAGTATGACGAGAAAACGGATCAGTTCCATCTCAAGGAGACTGACAAGTATTGGTACCAGGTTCAGGGTGGAATGGCGTGCGCTCGAGTAAGCTACTGCGACTTTGTCATGAAATACAAGAGTGATTTGAAAGTACTGACTGTACTGTTCTGTCCATCAGCTTGGGAAAAAACGAAGACGGTGCTGCGCGATTTCTATGTACGATATTTAGTGTGCGAGTATGTGAGCGACAATGTGAAGAACGGTCTGCCATTATTTTTGGATGAGAGAAGGTATAAATAAAAGCTGATAAAAGTTTGCTAGCGAGAAGTGATAAAAAAACCGACGGAATAAGCGAAAATACATTCATTGCCAACACACAAAGTATGTATGTATGTGCGTACGTAAGGCGCAAGCAGTAGCGAAACATACGGGCTGACCTTAGTAGCTGAGGGAACGCAGCCTCCGTCTCTCTTTCTACCCTCCTTGTGACGTCACGCGGTCACTCAAACAGCGCCCTATTTTCCGAGCGAAGGGAGGGAGCGAGAATTTTGAAAGGGCACTATTGCGCAACAGACGCCAATCGACATATGAGAGTTGCGCAACCATGGCAATGGTTGGCATACCCAAAACTCTTAGCGCAACTGGTATTTGCTGACGTACTTTGCTCTCTCAGGAGCTCCATCACTTCTTGTAGAGTGTTATCATCTGCTTTGGTCGCAAACGACAAAGCGGTTCCTTTGTTCCAGCCTCTAGCAGTCCTAGAATGCGAAAGAAAACAGTACCCCCATGATACGTATGTAGGGTGCTAAGGGGTAAATCCGGGGAAGGGAAAATCCGGCCACCTAGGTTTTAGGGGCCGAATATCTCAGCAACCAAAGGATCGATTGAGATAAATATTACATCAGTCGATTCCTTGAACTCTCCTCTTTCAAATGAGCTATTTGGTTCATCATTTGCTGAAACAGCAAGTACAAAGGAGCTCAGGCGGCCGGATTTACCCCAAAAAACCCCACGTACCGCACGCTTGTTTGTACATATTGTGACACATAGCCTATACTGTAAAGCAAGCAAGTTTGGGATCCATCGCCTTTGGACAACAGGGGGTTTACCTGTTTGTTGCAAAAGAAACGTAATTTTCGGATAAAATTTCAGACAAAGCTTTTTTCAGCAAACAAAGGGCCTTAGGTGCAATAATAACACATTTACCTTCCGACTCTGTGAACGTAGGAATCAGCAGAAGGGGGAAAATCGAAGTTGATCACGTTGGAAATCTGGTGAAAATCTATACCACGCGAAACGCCGGACTCCTTGTCGCTTTTCTGCCTAAAAAATAAAGTGGGGTAAAGTTGGACGGACAGCGACAGCATGCAACGCACCGGGTTGGGTTGCGAACGTAAACCTGCAATGCAATCAGCTGCTTCATGTTCATTCACCCATAAGCTACACAGGTTGCAAGAAATCGGAAATTTTCCACTCTCCCAATTCACCCCACAGTACCCTATTGGTATTCAACATACTGTGACCTGCCGCGATCCGTATGACGATAGCCAGACCCCGAAAATGGAGATAAAAATTGGACCGAAAGGGAATCGAAACCGCTACCTTCGGTCACAGCTGTGGACTAGGGCACACCACCAGGTGGCCTCGGATGCTTTTGCCATATAGGCCTACGTACGCCGTACGTAAAGAATACCAACCAGAATCTCAACATGATGAGCTTTAACTAGCACATACCCCGAGGAGCCGTCATTGTTGTCAACAACTCGATTCATTTGTTGTCCGTTTGTTCCGTTGTTGTTCGAACCGACAACAACCATACAAAAACGGACCACAAGTTTACAACAAATTTGTTTCGTGTTGCCAACAATGACGCCTCCTTGGGGTATGTGTAAACCCAGAATTCGGACTATTACCGTTTCTTTCTGGGTTGTTTAGCAGCAACTTGGTCCAACTTTTCGTCCGCTGCCACCAAAATATCTGCCCTTCCTTCGTTGAATCGACGCACAATATCACAGCGCGAGTTCACAGGCAATTCAGAGTTGAGGGCGCACATAGGAATACCGAACTGTTCCAGGTAGAGCTTCAACCTGTAATAGGGTAATAAGGGGTAAAGCCGGCAAGGGAAAAATCCGGCCAGCTAGCTTCAGGGGTGCATATTTCACAGCAACCCATGGACCGATTGAGAGAAATAGAATATCAATCGATTCCTTGAACGATCCTCTTTCAAATGAACTAGAAAGCTTGGTTCATCATTTGCTGAAACAGCCAGGTGGCAGGATGCAGGAGTAATGCGCTTTATGTTAGTTGGCCAGGTTACCCATTTTCAACTGAACATAATTTAACCCGCAATATTTGAAGACTATTCCCGAAGAATTGAAAATTGCAATAAGCGCTCGTTTACTTATTCCTTCATTGAAACATTAGCCATTATAGCCAACAGTAAGTATACATGAGCCTTAGTGGCCGGGTTTCCACAAAATTAGGCAATATTTTTGTTAGGCATTTGGTTTGTATAAAAAGTTGCACATGTAAATTGTTGTGGGCAAATTTGTACCTGTAACAGCGGTCCACTGAATTCACAAAGATAATGCTTCTTCCTCGAATTAGCCGGAGCTTGATCAAAGCGTAGATCAGAACGAACTTGTCCTCCTCTTCACATCTGAAGGATACAAGTAAAAGTTAGTACAATAACTATGCAAGGGTATCAGGGGTTGGTGGGGTAAACCCGGCCACTTACGTTGTTTAACACATACCCCTATCTGGTGTCACTGTTGCCAACAACTTGTACAGTTGCTTGTTGTCGGTTTTCGGCTTTGTTGTCCGTTTTGTTGTTTGTTGTCCGTTGTCGTTGTCCGTTTGTATATGGGTGTTGTCGGTTTTGTTGTCCGTGGACAACAAAATTGACAACGAACAACAAAACCGACAAAACCCATATAAAAACGGACAACAAAACGGACAACAAACAACAAAACCGACAACAAAACCGACAACAAGTGAACAAGTTGTTGCCAACAATGACGCCAGGTCGGGGTGCCGTCAGTACTAGGTGACCGGGTTTACCCCGGAGTACCCTATTTAAACATTTTTTGACACTTCTCCTATTTCAGCCAAAAAACCAATTACTTTATGTGATATTGCGTCAGCTGCGAAGGTTGGGGTAGTTGAGCCTCCTCCAGTTTCAGAATCACTGGATTATGCAGCATCAGCTTCTTCAAACTCTTCACTTCGTCGTTCAACGTTGCGGAAGTCAGGAAACACTGGCAGAAACTTGGAATACGCCTGCAAAACAAACAGCACCCAACAGGGTAGTGCGGGCTAAGTCGGGTCGGGTGACAGGGGAGAATTTGGGCCACTACTTCCTTTCGTTTGGCAAGGCATGTCAGGATAAAAGGTTTCATTGTTAGAAAGAAAGGTGTGCTGTGCTAAGATCTTATTGTGGTAATGCTTATAACTAAATGTTGCACCTTCCAAACAGGAGATAGGACGGGTAGCCCAAGAGAATAATCCCTGCCCGAATTACCCCGTACTACAATTACGATAAACCATAGCAACAATTCACCTCTGTAGTCAAATCGAAGAATAAAGGCTTATTCGCATAGCAAGAGTTCGCCCCTGTTTCGTACTTTGTTACATAATTCGCATAGCACTTAACCCTCGTCACCTGATGAACCGTTGCTTTGTGAACTGAGTGTAAAGTAGGGTACTATGGGGCAAACCCGGCCATGAGAAAATCCCGCTACGTCAGTTTCAGGCCTGCATATCTCAGCAACCATTGGACCGATTGAGACAAGTATGATATCAATCGATTGTTTGAACTCTCCTCTTTCAAATGAGCTACTTGGACTCATCATTTCCTGAAACAGCATGTCCACAGGAGCTTACGATCGAACTTACCCCACAGTACCGTAACAGTTACTCTTCATACTTGGCAATTTCTTTCGTATCTTCCTCATGACCAAAGGAGAAAATCAAATCTGCTTCATCCAATACGAGAAACTGTAGATCTTCGCTAACAGCAAGGGAACCCGACTGAATATGCGGTAACACACGCGCTGGCGTACCAATAACAATATCGGGACAGTTGTTCAATAATAACCTGCAAACAACACGCACAGTAGGGTGCTATGGGGTAAACCCGGCCATGGGAAAATCCGGCCACCTAAGTTTCAGGGCTGCATCTCTCAGCAATCAATGGGCCGATTGAGACAAACGTATTGCATCAATCGACTTCTTGAACTCTCCTCTTTCGAATGAGCTATTTGATTCATCATTTGCTGAAACAGTAAGTTCACAGGAGCTTAGATGGCCGGGTTCACCCCATCGCAGGGTTTACCCGACAGCAACATACCCATTCAAGAGTCAAGAGTGGACGCAGTTGCTCATAAAATTGCTATCCACCACATGCGGTAACGCGATTTGGTTGGTCGATGACGACCCCGTGGCATTTAGTGAAAGTTTGGATCGGTGCCTGAGAGGTCGTCGACGTCATTTGTTGTCACTTCTTCTTTTTCACTCGGCTCCTTTTCCGCTCCCAGATGATGGAACAAGGTTGATTGATTGAACATTTATTGAAGATTCACTAAATACCGCGGGGTCGCTATCGACCAACCCAATCGCCTTACTGCATGTGGTGTATAGTCTGGGTTGGCGGATTAGCCCTATGGGCGACTTTTACCCACACCACCCTACTAGTACCTACTTTTGTGACTCTGCAGACGCTTGTACAGCCAAATCCAAAAGGCTGATTTCTCTTGCGCAACAACTGGACAAAGAACGCAGATGGGCAGTCACTTGCTGAGATAGTTCCTTCGTCGGTGTAAGTACCAAAGCGCGAACGCAGCGTCGTCTCGAATCAGCCTACAAAAGCCACATTTTATTCTCTCTTCTCAACATGGAAATTAGGAGAACTTTTGGCTAATGTTTCACACTTTGAGTAAGAAAGGCTAGAGTATGCATCATTCTAGTGGCCGTTACTGGCACTTTCAAAAATTTCAGTAAGTAAAAGGTAAATACCTTTTCAATGGAAAATAGCCAGTAAGTAAAAAGTAATTACTGGTACTGGCGCTTTCAAGCAGCCAGTAAAAGGTAAAACCTTGCCAGTAACCAGTAAAGTAAAAGTAAAAATGGAAAATTTTGTGGCCATGTTTCCTGTTGACTACAAATGCTTTTCTGGTTGTCAATTTTCTTTTTTATTGTATTCGGGTGAAGCTTCATACCTAAGGCTTGGCTATAGTACCTTCAAAATCTACCTACCAAAACATAGGAATGAAGAGCGCTGCAACGCCAATGTACAGACATACGTACGTAAGTATGTACAGGTATCGTTCATGTGCAACCTCTACTACTTTCTGCATATCGTTCACATGGGCCAACCTATTTCATGACGAACCATAGTGGTCCCAGGCCTACCCTGCATATGCTATGCGCGTTAGGCCTACGTATGTACTACGTAATGTAGATGGATGAAGGAGTCGGTGGCATGATCAGAGAATCTAAAATGACTTGCTACAAAGAAAATTTTTCTTTTCCCAACTGTATATGCGTCAGTATTCATTAAAAATCTTTCCACCACAGGGCTAAATTTTGAGAACAACGCCCAAATTTTACTTTTTACTTTTACTAACATTTTGCCAGTACCGGTAAACAAAATTAGCCAGCCAGTAAAGTAAAAGTAAAATACCGGCAGCACTGCCAGTAAAAGTACGGTAAAAGTATTTACTGGCAGCAATATTTTTGCCAGTAAGCCAGTAAAAGTACCGGTAATTTACTGGTGACGGCCACTACATCATTCAATCGAGTCCTCAGAGGTAGCAAAGTCTTAAAACTACCAGTACTAACAGGAAAACTAACAGTACCTGTGCACGCCGTTTGTTGTTGGCTGGCTATCACAAGACTGGGAGCGTTGGGTGTCAATCAGAAAAGAAAGGAAAAGAAATCAGAAAAGAAAATAAGAGCGACCTTGAATGATAACATGGGAGAGTGCGCATTTAGCGTCGCTTACACGAAGTAGCGCTCTTTTTTGCAAAACTTGTTCATAATTATTCTCATTTTATTTACTTTTTAGCCAAGTAACCAACAAGTGGCAGCTATTTCGCAAAAAAGTAAGCAAAATGAGCATAAAAATAAGCAAGTTTTGCAACAAAAAGTGCCATACGTGTGCGCAACGCTATTTGCGACCTCATCCATTCAACCCGTGAATTTACGATATGTGGTAACGCGATTGGGTGGTCGATAGCGACCCCGCGGCATTTAGTGAAAGTTTGGATCGGTGTCTGCGGGGTGGTCGACGTCATTTGTTGTCAGTTCTTCTTTTCACTCGCTCCTTTTCCGCTCCCAGATGATTGAACAAAGTCGACGACCTTGGAGGCACCGATCAAAACTTTCACCAAATGCCGAGGGGTCGCCATCGACCAACCCAATCGCGTTACCACATATCGTTCACACAGTACTGTACCTGTTTCATGCCCAGTATCTTGTGTAAGATAGGAATGGCGAAAGCAGCCGTTTTTCCCGAACCAGTACGCGCTCTGGCCAAAATATCCTTGCCCTCCAGTGCGAACGGTATGAATTTCTGCTGAACCAAAGTGGGATAAGGCCAACCAAGAGTACCGATTGCCTAAAATATAACGGGTAGCATTATGGTCTGGCCAGTAGGAGTTGGCAGTAGGACTCAAGGCGTGTTGCGTTGTTTACAGAGTTTCGTTTTGCGATCTTCATAACACCACAAGAGCTCCTTTATATTCTTTCTCAAGGTGTTCATGCCTGTTTTGTTCCCTGTGCCACGGACTCCTTTACAGGTTTAGTATGTAAGTCTCAGGAGTACATGGCATTTTACTCCTTCTCCCGTGCGCTGTGCGCAGCTGAAGAAGAAAGTAGCGGGACGGCGTTACACACAACGCAACACGTCTTGAGTCCCACTGCCAACTCCTACTGCCCAGACTATAGCATCGTTGCTGAAGGGTAGCTTGGGCCCAGGGGGTATTTAGGCCGACTCATTTTTACGGGTAGAAATTGTGACCCGATCGTGACCCGAATTACCCCGTACCCACCTACAATCCGTAGAGGGAATTGTCAGATGGGAAATTGCCCGTGCCGCGAAATTTTGTTTTTCACAGACACGAGGCGACATCAGACAGGCCAATTTACTCGCACCGAGCATATCGATAATTTCGTGTCGAAACATATAGAGCAGACGAGTACGGACCGACTTGAACTCCCACACTACAAAGCAGTCTGACCGTATGACCACTTTTACACGCACCAAGCTACACGCGGGTTCACATGTACTGTTACTTCCTCGAACCGAAAAAGGTGCGAGTTGGTCGCTGCTACTGTACCGT